>SJYQ01005434.1:1078815-1118984 GCA_006410935.1 Redunca redunca
AGCCGTGAAATTAAAAGACACTTACTCCTTGGAAGGAAAGTTATGACCAACCTAGATAGCATATTGAAAAGCAGAGACGTTACTTTGCCAACAAAGGTCCGTCTAGTCAAGGCTATGGTTTTTCCAGTGGTCATGTATGGATGTGAGACTTGGACTGTGAAGAAAGCTAAGCATCGAAGAATTCATGCTTTTAAACTGTGGTGTTGGAGAAGACTCTTGAGAGTCCCGTGGACTGCAAGGAGATCCAACCAGTCCATTCTGAAGGAGATCAGTCCTCGCTGTTCTTTGGAAGGAATGATGCTAAAGCTGAAACTCCAGTACTTTGGCCACCTCATGCCAAGAGTTGACTCTTTGGAAAAGACTCTGATGCTGGAAGGGATTGGTGGCAGGAGGAGAAGGGGTCGACAGAGGATGAGATGGCTGGATGGCATCACCAACTTGATAGACATGAGTTTGAGTGAACTCCGGGGGTTGGTGATGGACAGGGAGGCCTGGTGTGCTGCGATGCATGGAGTCGCAAAGAGTCGAACACGACTGAGCAACTGAACTAGACTGAACACTAGTCAAAAGAAAGGTGGGGTAGTTACATTAATCTCAGACAAAGCAGACTTCAAAATATGGAAGATTATCAGTGATAAAGAAGGGACTTACATAATGATAAAGGGGTCAGCTCTCCAAGAGGACATAAAAGCCCTAATACATGAATACTTAATAATGGAACATCAAAATATGAGAGGCAAAACCTGATTGAACTTCAAGGAGAAATAAACACATCAACTATTATAGCTGAAAGCTCCAATACCTTTCTATCAGTAATTGGTAGATACAATGGGCAGAAAATCTGTGAAGATAGAGGTGACCTGGATAGTCAATGCAATCTACCTGACATTTAGAGAATATTCCATCCCACAGCACAGACATTGTCTTCTCAAAGACCATAACTCACTTTACATAAAGGTGAAAACAGCAAACCTAATCTGTTGTTAGACGTCTGGATAGTGGTTAGCTTTGGGGAGTAGGATAAGAGGGTGCCTGGGAGGCACGTGAGGCTACTAGTCAAGTTCTAGTTTGTGACAGTTGCATGTGAACATTAGGATAATTCAAGACATGCATTTATGCTTTTGCACTTCTCATGTGCTTATTATGTTTCAAGTAAGTTAATTTTTTTTTAAAGACATGAAAGCAAGGGGATGCCTGGAAATAACACAGTTGCCTGTAGGACAGTCTGCACAGTTGCCAAAGGGCTGCAACTGAGATGCAGCTTGGAGCATCTCAGGAAATTCTAGAGTAGGTCACTTTAGGAGGAGGAAAGTGACCTGCTCCCGAACATCCAGAAGCTGGGGGAAAAGAGGAGAGAACCCAGGGGCAGGAGAGGTGGAACCGTATCTGCACAGATGCCTCAAAGGTACTGCTGCTACTGCTAAGTCACTTCAGTCGTGTCCGATTCTGTGTGACCCCATAGACGGCAGCCCACCAGGCTCCCCTGCCCCTGGGATTCTCCAGGCAAGAACACTGGAGTGGGTTGCCATTTCCTTCTCCAATGCATGAACGTGAAAAGTGAAAGTGAAGTCGTTCAGTCGTGTCCGACTGTTCGAGACCCCATGGACTGCAGCCTACCAGGCTCCCCCGTCCATGGGCTTTTCCAGGCAAGAGTACTGGAGTGGGATGCCATTGCCTCCTCCAGCCTCGAAGGTACAGATGCTCCCAAAGAACTTTCTTCTTTCACAGAGGAAGAAAGAGGGGCAGATAGGTGATTTGATGACTTTGATCAAGATTCGCAGGCTTAAGCTAAAATAAGCAGAGCCCCTAGTGCTCCTTGATGTCCTAGCAAACAGTCAGAATGGAGTCTGAAGACACAGAAATATTGTTTTCTTGCTTAACATACTTCCTTCTGAGTGGATGCGTTATGTATTGTTATGTGACTCAGTGGCGCTTGTTTTATGAGCAAGAACAATGACCCTGTTCAAATTTGTCAGATTCCTTGAGACAGGTGTAAATTCTAGTTTCAGTTTCAGGACAAAGTGAAACGGGGCTTCCCCAGTGGCTCAGTGGTAAAGAATTTGCCTGCAACACCGGAGACTCAGGAAATGCAAGTTTGATCCCTGGGCTTGAAAGATCCCCTGGAGGAGGAAATGGAAACCCAACCCAGTATTCTTGCCTGGAGAATCCCATGGACAGAGGAGCCTGGTGGGCTACGGTCGATCGGGTCACAAAAGAGCTGGACATGACTGAGCATCGCACTGTACACACGAAATGAAATGCACTCCTAACCGGCTTGCTTTATCTTTGCTTTTTTCCCCTCTTGGACCTAATAAATGGTTTATTTTCAATTTCCTTAGTTGTTCATTATAACAGGCAGAGACCAAGAGAGCAGAGAGAAGTAAAGTTATTAAATGATCTCACCACACCCTTTCTCTCGCTTTTTAAAATTTTTTAATATGGACCATTTTTAAGTCTTTATTCAACAAGCTACAACATTGCTTCTGTTTTATTTTTTCATTTTTTGGCCAGAGGTATATGGGATCTTAGCTCCTCCACCAGGGATTGAATCCACTCCCCCTGCATTGGACTACACTAAAGTCTTTGTGTAGATCACAACAAACTGTGGAAAACGCTTAAAGAGACAGAAGTAACAGACCACTTTACCTGTCCCCTGAGAAACCTGTATGCATGTCAAGAAGCAACAGTTAGAACTGGACATGAAACAACAGACTGATTCAAACCTGGGAAAGGAGTATGACAAGGCTGTGTTACTGTCAACTGGCCTAACTTATATGCAGAGTACATCTTGTGACATGCCAGGCTGGGTGAATAAGAAACTGGCACCAAGATCGCTGGGAGAAATATCAACAGTCTCAGGTATGCAGATGATACCACTCTAATGGCAAAAAGTGAACAGGAACTAAAGAGCTTCTTGATGAGGATGAAAGAGAAGAGTGAAAAAGCCAACTTGAAACTCAAGATTAAAAAAAAAAAGATCATGACATCCAGTCCCATCACTTCACAACAAATAGAATCGGAAAAAGTAGAAGCAGTGACAGATTTTATTTTCTTGCATCCCCAAATCACTGCAAATGGTGACTGCAGCCACGAAATTAAAAGACACTTGCCCCTTGGATGAAAAGCTGTGACCAACCTAGACAGTGTATTGAAAAGCAAGGATATCACTTTGCCAACAAAGGTCTGTATGGTCAAAGCTATGGTTTTTCCAGTAGTCATGTATGGATGTGAGAGTTGGACCATAATGAAGGCTGAGTGCCCAAGAATTGATGCTTTCAAATTGTGGTACTGGAGAAGACTCTTGAGAGTCCCTTGGACAGAAAGGAGATCAAACAAGTCAATCCTAAAGGAAATCAACCCTGAATATTCATTGGAAGGACTGATGCTGAAACTCTAATACTTTGGCCACTTGATGTGAAGAGCCAACTCACTGGAAAAGACCCTGGTGCTGGGAAAGGTTAAAGGCAGGAGGAGAAGGGGATGACAGAGGATGAGATGGTTGGATGACATCACTGATTCAATGTACATGATTCTGAGCAAACTCTGGGAGATAGCAGAGGACAGAAGAGCCTGGCATGCTGCGGTCCATGGGGTCTCAAAGAGTCGGACGTGCCTTAGTGACTAAACAACTAAACCAACACAGAGAAATGCTGAACACTTTCACCTCCTTTCTTCCTTCCCCACTGCCAACTGTTGATGCCAAAGAGCCACAGAATCCTCTGCTTGCAGACATCAAAGGGACAGAAGGGAACTCAACATCTAGATCAGTCACCCATGAAAAATCAGGAGGGTTTTCTTTTTTTCTGGTAACATTGTTTGTAATTAACCTACAAACCTAAATTCTGTGCAAAAGAACCCAGTGCNAAGAGCCAGATGTGACTTGTGGACCCAGGGCCATACTAGCTAACAGGCCAAGAGTACTGGGCACAGAGGGCTATGCCCGCAGGGCCCTGTGTCCAGCATGCCACCCTGCAATCCAGTCGGCCTCTGAAAACACAGCGATCAGCCCCGTCTGCAGGACTGGAATGGAGAGAAACCAGTGAAAACTGGACTAAGCCTTCAATCTGACCACGAGGCTCTGAATGTCTTCGGGGCTGAGGCCAGAAGTATGCACCTGCCCAGGGGCCGGGCGCCGGGTGTCCTGCACACAGGCCTCTGGCAGCCCCCAGGCTCTGTGGCTTTCTGTCCCTCCTCCCTCCTCACTGTCCCTCACAGACACCACTAAAGAGCAGGGGTCAGGGCCACCAGGCACCCCAGTGAACCACATCTCTCCCCAGGGACGCAGCTGCTCTGACTGTACTTCCAAAAAGGAGCTTGGCTGGAGGGCCAACACTCACCCACCCCCGGTTGCCTTCATGCCTAGCTGTGCCCGTAAGGGGTGTGCTTGTGTGTCTGTGTGAAAATGTGTGTGTGTGTCAGTGTGTGAGCGACATGGAGAGACACACACACAGAGAAACACAAAGAGAGATCTCAATCAATATATAATTTGACTCTACAGTTAAACACACAGGCCACAGTCATGGCCATTTTGCCAAGTGGCCATAAAACTGCAGGATAAATAGGAAACCCCTGAATGGCAGGGATTTTTCTGGGTAGGGAGTGGTGTGATAAAGTGCTATCTGAACCAGGTCAAGCTTGCAATGACCCGGGTGGAGTGGACAAACAGACAAGGCCCCATTTCTCTTCGGTATAAAACCTTCTCCATAAAACCCATAAAACCTCCAAGGCTGAGAGCCTGAGTTGAGGGCAGGTCCCCATGACCCCTCCTGGGAACCGGGCTCCCCTCCCCCCATGATAGCAACCGGGACAAGGGGGCCCACTCGGCAAGGATAGGGTCCAGTTCTCCCCCCAATACACATATACTCATATGCATATATACACACATGTGCACACACATACACACATGCATGCTCACAGATACATACATGTGTGCACACGTACACGCACATACATGCATGTATGCACACATGCACACATACACACACACATGCTTTTTGATGCCTGCCATCCAAACAACCTGCTCAGGGACCATCTTTCCCTGAAGGTGGGATGCCCAGTTCTCTCCATCTCCCACCACAAGGGCCCACCCCCCAAATCCAGGTCTGCACTCCTCAGCTCCCAAGAGGAACTGTTCTCTACAACTGAACAGTCATGTGAAACACTGTTTTTCTCTTTTTTTCCAAAAAAGAAAGGCCTCAAACTTAGGATCCTGTGGCTCGCATTGCTCTGAGAAGGGGAGAGGGGGACTTCTCCCCCATCAGCGTGAAAAGGGTCTTGCCCAGGGGTCTCACTACCGCTCCTTCCTCCTGGCTCCGTGCTGCCCGAGTGGCCAGGACTAGCCAGGGCCATCAGACAGTCAGGGGGAGCCCATGGAAGTGCAGCAGAGGAGACCCACAGAGAGCAGAGAGCTGTGTGAGACTGGACAGGATAAAGCAGGAGGGAGGAGAGTGCCCCCTTTAAAGATAGCAGGAGCGCCGAGGGCAGTGACATTCTTTTAAGCACCTGCAATGCCAGGCCCTACATCCAATGCCTAGCAACTTCAACAGAGTCTTCCGAAGTCAGAATCAGTGTATCCATTTGATGGACGAAGGACCTGAGACTCAGAGAGGTTAAGACACTCACCCATGGTCACACAGCTAACAAGCATCCAAGCAAGGTATGAACAGAATCAGAGGACCAGCTGGGAGTGGAGAGGCAGAGTAGGGGGCGACCAGGGCCTGCACTTCGTGGCCTTGGTGTCCTGCTATGTAGGTGGGGGTCTTGGCTTCACTCAGCAGAGCAGGACGGTGAAGCAGAGCAGGCCAGGCCCAGGGCCCAGGCGTCAGGGTGCTGTTGCTCAGTCTGGTCACAGTGGCCCTTCGCCCTGATAACACACTGTATCCAGCGAAGCATGTGCTTGTGTGGCCATGAGCTCACTGAGCGCTCTCAGTCGACCATGCTCGACCCCCCGCCACCTCACCCACCCACACACAGACAGGGTGTGCAGAACCCAGAGCCCTTCAGCTGCAGAGCAAGAGGCAGGAAAGGCCAAGGCACCGGGCTGGGCAGTCCCAGCGGGTGCTCAGCCATCAGGAACAGGGTCAGCATCGTCCACTCAAGTCCACAAACAGGACAAACGACAGACTCACCCCCAAGACCACCTGACCCGGTTCTCGGAGCGGAGGTGCTTGTGGTGGGGGAGTCAGAGGAATGTAAATCTGGGTTGTTGCTTCTGTGCAGAAGATGGCCTGGGGTGCCCTGAAGGGGTTTCTCTTCACCAGGAACGGCCTCCCCTGGCCCCGGTTAATGTCTGCTGCCCAGGCCTCAGCCCGTGTCCCCAGCCATGGGTGGGCACATTCACCTACCCCACGGGGAACTGGGATGTGAGTAACTCAGGCACTTGATCCCTTCAAGGCGTCGCATGAGGCCGCAGGACTCGGGCACACACTGGCCTCGGGAGCCCGGGGGGTGAGGGTGGCGGCCGGCACCCGTCCTGAGAGCAGTGAGTTCACCTCCCAGAGACCTGTCACCTCTGCAGGGGACGTTTGGGATACCACAGTCATGCCCTTCTTTTTAAAGTCCTCAGGCTGATGGTTCTCATCTGATTTGAGAGAAAGAACTTCTCTCTGTTCAATTTTTCTTTTTTAAGGAATTTTATATAAAGGCCAGAAAAACACCTTTGGTCTCAGTCATGCGCTCCGAGCCTTTAAGACGTGTCCAACTAATGAACACGCACCTCAAGAGGTTAAGGCATGCTGCCTATCACCTCCAGATTATTTTAGGCGTGTGAACTTCCAGAAATCAGCACCTTTTCTAATTCCTACTTGACAAGTCAGTGTAGCAAACTTTAAAATGAAAAATGTGTCAACTTCAAGCTTCCCATTCTGCCCTCAGCCTCCCCGCTGACTGCCAGTGGCCCAGATACCACCTGCCTCTCCATCTATCTCTGGCAAAAATTGGGAGGTGCCAGGACAGGCTACCCATCCAGTCTCAAAGCCAGTGCCTGAGCAGGAGTTGTCTGATAAATGTTTACAGAAAGAGAGCCTGCCTTGGCCTGGGGTGAACTGCATCACACCCCTGGCATCTGGGCGGGCCACCCTACGGAGAGGTGACACCCCGGGGTGAGAGGGTCCACTTGGGCCTTTAATTTCAACACTTGCTGTTCGACTTGTGGCCACCTACCTGATCCTTCTGGGCCCCAGTTTCCTCATCTCTGAATTAGGGATCACCATAGTGAAGTAAAAGTTGCTCAGTCATGTCCGACTCTTTGCAACCCCATGGACTGTATAATGGAATTCTCCAGGCCACAATACTAGAGTGGGTAGCCTTTCCCTTCTTCAGGGGATCGTCCCAACCCAGGGATCAAATCCAGGTCTCCCGCATTGCAGGTGGATTCTTTACCAGCTGAGCCACAAGGGAAGCCCAAGAATACTGGAGTGGGTAGCCTATCCCTTCTCCAGCGGATCTCTACCAACTGAGCTGTGAGGGAAGCCCAGGGATCACGATAGAAGCCATCAACTCAGATCCTTGTGAGGATTCATTAAAGTAACACATATGTCCCAGCAGATCACAAACTTTAGCCAGGCTTACAACAAAAAGTCACGGTGCTCAGTAAGTTACTGTGTCAAGTTAATTAATAGAAAATCTAAAGGGAAAGAAGAATGCCACTGATCCTAAAGCTCTGGCTCTAGGATTTCCCTGGTGGTCCATGGGTGAAGAATTGGCTTGCCAATGCAGGGGACCTGGATTCAATCCCTGGTCCGGGAAGATTCCACATGCCAAGGGATAACTAAGCCTGTGTGTCACAAGCACTGAGCCCGCGCTCTGGAGGCCGAGGTCTGCAACAAGAGAAGCCACTGCAGGAAGTCCGTGCCCCACAGCTAGAGAGCAGCGCCTGCTCACCGCGGCTGCAGAGTCTGCCCACGGCAACGAAGACCCCGTGCAGCCACAAATAAACAGCTTTTTTAAAAAACTTAAAAAAATTTTTTGGTGTTATTTATTTCACCTTAATGATCATTTTATGGAAATACAACAGCAGTGGATATGATCATTCACTGAGTGAAACATAGTATGTATCTATGCCCACTGTACTTGGATTACTACACTCAATATGCCAGCAAATTTGGCCTTGGAGCACAAAACACAGCAGGTCAAAGGCTAACAGAGTGTTGCCAAGAGAACGCACTGGTCACAGCAAACACCCTCTCCCAACAGCACAGGAGAAGACTCTATACGTGGACATCACCAGATGGTCAACACCAAAATCAGATTGATTCTATTCTTTGCAGCGAAAGATGGAGAAGCTCTATACAGTCAGCAAAAACAAGACCAGGAGCTGACTGTGGCTCAGATCATGATCTCCTTATTGCCAAATTCAGACTTAAATTGAAGAAAGTAGGGAAAACCACTAGACCATTCAGGTATGACCTAAATCAAATCCCTTATGATTATACAGTGGAAGTGAGAAATAGATTCAAGGGATTAGATCTGATAGACAGAGTGCCTAGAGAACTATGGATGGAGGTTCATGACATTGTACAGGAGGCAGTGATCAAGACCATCCCCAAGAAAAAAAAAATGCAAAAAGGCAAAATGGTTGTCTTAGGAGGCCTTACAAATAGCTATGGATAGAAGAGAAGCAAAGGCAAAGGAGAAAAGGAAAGATATACCCATTTAAATGCAGAGTTCCAAAGAATAGCAAGGAGAGATAAGAAAGCCTTCCTCAGATCAATGCAAAGAAACAGAGGAAAACAATAGAATGGGAAAGACTAGAGATCTCTTCAGGAAAATTAGAGATACCAAGGGAACATTTCATACAAAGATGGGCACAATAAAAGACAGAAAAGGTATGGACCTAAAAGAAGCAGAAGATATTAAGAAGAGATGGCAAGAATACACAGAAGAACTATACAAAAAAGATCTTCATGACCCAGATAATCACAATGGTATGATCACTCATCTAGAGCCAGACATGCTGGAATGTGAAGTCAAGTGGGCCTTAGGAAGCATTTCTATGAACAAAGCTAGTGGAGGTAATGGAATTCCAGTTGAGCTATTTCAAACCCTAAAAGATGATACTGTGAAAGTGCTGCACTCAATATGCCAGCAAATCTGGAAAACTCAGCAGTGACCACTGGACTGGAAAAGGTCAGTTTTCATTCCAACCCCAAAGAAAAGCAATGCCAAAGAATGTTCAAACTACCACACAATTGTACTCATCTCACAGGCTAATAAAGTAATGCTCAAAATTCTCCAAGCCAGGCTTCAACAGTATGTGAACTGTGAACTTGCAGATGTTCAAGCTGGATTTCGAAAAGATCAGATTGCCAACATCCGTTGGATCATCAAAAAAGCAAGAGAGTTCCAGAAAAACATGTACTTTTGCTTAATTGACTACACCAAAGCCTTTGACTGCGTGGATCACAACAAACTGGAAAATTCTTCAAGAGATGGGAATACGAGACCATGTGACCTGCCTCCAGAGAAATCTGTATGGAGGTCAGGAAGCAACAATTAGAACTGGACATGGAACAACAGACTGGTTCCAAATAGGAAAAGGAGTACATCAAGGCTGTATATTGTCACCCTGCTTGTTTAACTTATATGCAGAGGACATCATGCAAACTGCCAGGCTGGATGAAGCACAAACTGGAATCAAGATTTTCAGGAGAAATATCAATAACCTCACATATGCAGATGACACCACCCTTATGGCAGAAAGTGAAGAAGAACTGAAGAACCTCTAGATGAAAATGAAAGAGGAGAGTGAAAAAGCTGACTTAAAACTCAACATTCAGAAAACTAAGATCATGGCATCTGGTCCCATCACTTTATGGCAAATAGATGGAGAAACAATGGAAACAGTGAGAGACTTTCTTTTCTTGGGCTCCAAAATCACTGCAGATGGTGATTGCAACCATGAAATTAAAAGGCTCTTACTCCTTGGAAGAAAAGCTATGACCAACCTAGACAGCATATTAAAAAGCAGAGACATTACTTTGCTAACAAAGATCCATCTAGTCAAGGCTATGGTTTTTCCAGTAGTCGTGTATGGATGTGAGAGTTAGACTATAAAGAAAGTTTAGGGTCGAAGAATTG
The DNA here is from genome assembly GCA_006410935.1 of Redunca redunca. Classification (NCBI taxonomy): domain Eukaryota; kingdom Metazoa; phylum Chordata; class Mammalia; order Artiodactyla; family Bovidae; genus Redunca; species Redunca redunca. The sequence continues at coordinate 1,088,893 of SJYQ01005434.1, forward strand.
ATGTTTTTGAACTGTGGTGTTGGAGGAGACTCTCGAGAGTCCCTTGGACTGCAAGGAGATCCAACCAGTCCATCCTAAAGGAAATCAATCCTGAATATTCATTGGAAGAACTGATGCTGGGAAGGTGAAGCTCCAATACTTTGGCCACCTGATGCGAAGAACTGACTCATTGGAAACGACCCTGATGCTGGGAAAGATTGAAGGTGGGAGGAGAAGGGGATGACAGAGTATCAGATGGTTGGATGGCATCACTGGTGAGATGGACATGAGCTTGAGCAAGCTCCAGGAGTTGGTGATGGACAGGGAGGCCTGGTGTGCTGCAGTCCATGGGGTCTCAGAGAGTCAGACACAACTGAACTGAGCTGATACTTGGATTTAAAATTTATTTTAAAGGTCACTGACCAATCCTTATTACGTATCAGTAGTCTTACAGAAGCGATATACTCACCTTTAAGTATTCAGGGAACCAAATTTTTACTCCATAAAATCATAGAATAAATGCCAATGGATGTACTACTTCAATGGGTTTCATTGACATCTCAACTGAAATGTCTCAAAAGTTTATTTTCCAAAAACATTCACTTTTAAAAGTTCCTATTCTGGCTGTGTCTAAATAGGGTTGCCTTCTTTCAAAATGACTTACTCATCGTTACAGCACCTACAGGTGTCTGGGGCCTGCTGTACAGGTCTCCCAGAAAACAGTTAAGAACACTCCCACTCTTGGAACAGAGAAGACTTGAGAGCAATCTTGAAAATCAGATCCATTGCTTGGAAGCAAGAATCCAAGGCTTTCTTCCAAGGTGGCCTTTGTCCCTCCACAGCCTCAGCTCTATCTTGCCCGTCCCCCTGCCCTCCACCACCCCACCACCTCCCTGCAATTGTTTCTTAGGCCTCCAACCTCCATCCTATCAGCTTATTGTGCTCCTATTTTCCTCACACACAATACACCCTTCACAGGGCTCTTTCTAAACCTAGTTAATCCTCCAAGATAGGCAGACCATGCTGGGGTGAGGGGTTCACCCAGGAGTCTCTAGGGCTTCAGGAACCAAGGTCACACCTTGCTCACTCGAGTGGTTGGGGCCCATGGGCTCCACGTCTGGGGACCTGGACTCATGAAGACATGGTTTCTGGGTCTGCTGAGTCGGTTGAACTCATCAGCACACATCAGCACTGCTCACAGCCCAAAGGCCGAAGGGGCCTAGAGTGGGGAGGCTGGCAAGGATCCAAGTGCCCGGGAAGAGGAGGAATCTGGGTCACACCACCCCAGTCCTGCCTCTGAATCTTTGCCTGCAGAGCTTCCATCATCTGCCTAGATCCTGGGTCCCTGCCCTGCTCTCAGGCTGCTGTACACACCCATATGGACCTGGCCTCCACTGAGAGTGGAAGCAAATACCCTGTGGCCTCCCAATGCCTTCCCAATGCCCTGTGACCCCCAATGCCCTCCCTTCTCTGACCATGGCCTGAGTGAAGCCCTGTTTGGGGATCTTCTCTGAACTGAAAGCCAAGATGGGGCCTCCCTCCTCCAACCTCAAGTCTCTCCTCCCGGGGGCTGCAGGCCCATCTGTCCAGCTGAACAGACCAGAGAAGAGTCGTCTGCTATCTCCCCGCCCCCCGCCCCCACCACAACCTCTAAGGAAATGTTCTGAGGTCAACGAGAAGGAGGGGGCTAAGGAAGTGCAGCTCTCTGAGCGTGGCATCCATGGGGCTGTCGGGCTGGGGGACACAGGCAAGAAGCCCCAGGGCCTGCCAGCTCACGCGGGCCCCCTCCCTGCGGCCCAGTTTCCCCCCGGACACGTGTGCATGGAGAGCTGTTCCCTGAGACAGGTCACAAGAAAAGATGTCACTGGATTTGTTCGTTTTTCTGTTGCCACAAACAGAAATTACCCCTCAAATTACCACAAACTCAGTGGCTTAGAACAACACACATTTATTTTCTTCCACTTCTGGAGGCCAGAAGTCCAAAGTAGGTTTCATGGGGCTAAAACCAAGGTGTTGCGGGGCTGTGTCCTTCCTGGAGCCTCCCAGGGACAGCCTGTTTCCTTGTCCTTTCCAGCTTCCAGAGGCCGCCTGCGTTCCTTGTCTTGTAAACCCTCCACCTTCACGGTCAGCACTGGCCAGCTGGGTCTTCCCACACAGCATCACTGGGACACCTCCCCCTTCCATACTGGGGCTTCCCTGGTGGCTCAGACAGTGAAGAATCTGATGCAATGCAGGAGACCTGGGTTCGATCCCTGGGTTGGGAAGATCCCCTGGAGAAGGGCATAGCAACCCACTCCAGCCATCTTGCCTGGAGAATCCCATGGACAGAGGAGCCTGGTGGGCCACAGTTCACGGGGCCGCAAAGAGTCGGACACAATTGAGTGAGTAACGCTTCCACACTGGGCCCACTTGGGTAATCCAGGGCAATCTCCCCACCTCAGTGCCCTTGGCTGAACCATATCTGCCAAGTGCCTCTTCCTTTCACAGGTTCTCGGGCTGAGAATGTGTTCATCTCGGGGGGAGAGGGGAGTTATTCTGCCCACCGCAATCAAAGGAGGGTGCTTTCCCCAGGACACACTGTGAATAGACATCTCCACTCTGGACCAGCATCTGGGGGGCACTAGACAGCCCCTGGGCAGCACCCACATGTGGTCTTTGTAATCGAGAGCCACATCCACTGGGGCCCCTGTGTGCTCACAGCCCTGGGGAAGGACAGTCTCCAGGACCCAGGTCCCCTTGGGAGCAGGCAGGAGACAGGGGGTGTGCCTTCTGTGGGACACCTCCTCCAGGAAGCGGCCTTTCTCCTGCTTTGGAAAGAGCTGGAAAGGCTGGGTCCACAGGGAGTGGCCAGGGCCCTCTGGAAGAAAGAGGAGCCCCAAGACTCTGGGCAGCTCCGACCAAGGGACCCCTCAGGCAGTCGGGCCATCCTGGGGAAACCTTGGGGAGCTCTGAAGCAGGGGTGAGGCCTGCCATGTGATGTGCAGAGCCTGGGGAGCCCAGGAGGGACAACAAGACGCGGGGACTTCGTCTAAGCGGTGATGGGGCAGGCCCTGAGAGTGGGCAGCCATACATCATGGAAAACAGGCAGGACCACCCTGCCAAGGGATGCCAGAGGCCTATGCCCAGCTATGCCCCAGGCAGGGATGGTGGGAAAGGAATAGGGGCTGCAGGGTGGCTCCTGGCAGCCCAGAGCAAAGGAGGCTGGCAGGGCGGGCGCAGGGGGACACCGATCTCCAGTCACTGCCCCGAGGGAGTGACTTTCTGCCCCATAGCCTGGCTCATTTGATAGTCTTTATCCCTTTATCCCTTCTTTATCCCTCAAAGATAGTCTTTATCCCTTCAAATCTCCAGAAATCACCAACCCTGCCATCTTAGGACTAGACGGCATCCTAGAAAGTCACCTGGTCAGCCTCATCTGCCAGAGGAAGGCTCTGTCAAGCCTTCTGCAGGAGCCCTGAGGTCACCCGGGGTCACCGGACAGGTGATGGTGGCATGAGGCTGGCCGCCCTATTCTGGCTTCTGCCCCAACGACCACATAAGACAGGGCAGAGTCAGAGAGGGTCCAGGCCCCTGGATCCTGTTGCAGTCTCAGAGCCTCCTCTTGAAGCTCTGGGAGTCTGGGGGCACCAGTACCACCATGCAGGGCTCGGGCGGGGGGACCTGGGAGCCAATAGGCCTACCCCTCACTCCTAGCCCAGCCACCCTTGCTTGCTTCAGAGCCTTTGGCAACTGTGTAACCCCTTGGCGCTCCAGGTTCCCCATAAAAGAGGAACTCAGAGCCCCCCACCCGCCAGGAGGAGTGCATTGTCAGAGGCAGCCCCCACCCCACCCCCTTTCTCCCCCTCCTACCAATTCAAGTCAGGCTAAATTGATTTTTCCTAATCAGTAATTTCTCACTAATTTCCTGTCCTGGCAGCTTCCAAAACTAAAATGCCTCGTTGTTGAGGGCCCTCGGACTAAGCTTCCTGTGGTGTCCCAGTGTGGACTACATACCGATGATGATGGGGTGGGCAGGAGCAGGGTCAGCCCCAAGGACCCTGGGCCCGCCCGGCCCATTGTGGTGGCGCAAATGGTTTAATTATTAACTCTTTCTCCAGTGCGGTCGGCCTCCCACGCGCATTCATGAGATATTCACCCTCATCTGGTCCAGCATAGCTCGCCGCCCACAGGACAAGGGGACCAGCATGCTTGGGCTCTGAGTCACTCTCCAGCACCATGTTCAATGCCTGGACAGGGTTATTTGTCATCGGGGCAACATCTCACGGCCACCCTGACTTTCCCGGCCTCCCCAGGGCGGCTCTCTGCCTCCAGCCCCCTCTCCATCCTCCTGTCTCCACTGCTGCCCACCCACACCTGGGGTCTGTCTGCTCCTCCCACACCCTGACCCCTCCTGGACCGTGGTCTCCACGGACACCCCACCTCCAGGCCACCGGAGACTCCAGGCCCCCTCCCCCACCCCAGCCACCTTCTTATCCCCTTCCTGCCCCCTGCCATCTGCTCTCAAGCACCCCCATGTCCTTAGGGAACTGTCCACATTCTTCTCTTTTTTCTGGCCGTGCCCCTCGGCATGTTGAAGTTGAAGCTCCAATCCTTTGGCCATCTGATTCAAAGAGCTGACCTATTGGAAAAGACCCTGATGCTGGGAAAGACTGAAGGCGGGAGGAGTGTTGAGGATGAGATGGTTGGATGGCATCGCCGACTCAAAGGACATGAGTTTGAGCAAACTCTGGGAGACAGTGAAGAACAGGGAAGCCTGGTGTGCTGCAGTCCACGGGGTTGCAAAGAATCGGACAGGACGGAGCGCCTAAACAACACAATGGAAGCAAGGTGAGTGCTTGCTGTGTTCATCTCCTGTGGCCACCGAGACAGACTGCTGCAAAGTGGGTGGCTGAAAACTACTGAAAGCTTTTCTGTCTCGTCTCTGGAGACTGAAAGTCCAAAATGAAGGCATCGGCTGGGCCACGCTCTCTCTGACAACTCAAGGCCCAGACCCTTCCTTGCTTCTTCCCAGCTTCCAGTATTGCCAGCAACCCTCAGTGATCCTTGCCTTGTAGACGCATCTCTCCAGCTCTGGCTCCATCATCCATGGCTCCTCCCTGTGTCCTCTCTGCATACTTGCCCAAACACCCCTCTTCTTATAGAGACCCCAGTCATTGAGTTAGGCCCACCCACAGGACTTCTTTAATTAGAGTACATCTGCAAAAGCCTTGTGTCCAAATAAAGGCCTTTCCTGGTGGCTCAAATGGTAAAGAATGCACCTTCAGTGTAGGAGACACAGGAGATGCAGGTTTGATCCCCCTGGGTCGGGAAGATCCCCTGGAGAAGGGAATGTCTACCCACTCCAGTATTCTTACCTGGAGAATCCCCTGGACAGAGGAACCTGATGGGCTATTGTCCATGGGGTCACAAGGAGTTGGGCACGACTGAGCGACTAACACTTTCACCAAATAAAGTTACATTCACAAGCACCAGGGCTTAGGACATGAACATGCCTTTTGGGGGTACATAATGTTCCTGTCAACACTGATCTTGTATCTGCCTGAGACTCAGTTTTCTTATCTTCTTATCTTCAAGGTAACAACACCCGCTCCCTCGGGGAGGTTTGCTAGGATGTGGTGAAATAACGCAGGTGGAGACTGGCCACTTCCCAGCACACATTGCTCAACCCTTTTCTGTCAAGACCCACAAGAGGTCCTTGCAGGTGTGATTCTAGGCCCACCTGCCGCTGCATTTCCTTTCCTTTCTTCCTCTCTCGAAAACGTCAGAGCGAGAGGGACAATCCCGGGGGCCAAACGTGAAATCTGCGCAACTTTTTTTTCTTTCTAATTAAGTTTTAATTACAACTTTGCCACATTATTACGAAGATCAACTTTGGGTTTAGGAGAGGGTTGTTCTGGTTGGCTTTTTTTTTTTTAATGTTTTATTATTTGGCTACGTTGGGTCTTAGCTGTTGGGTCTTAGCTGCTGTGTCTTAGCTGCAGCACATGGGATCTTCCATATTTGCTGAGGCATGTTCGATCTTTAGCATTTGAACTCTTAGTTGTAGCCTCTGAGATCTAGTTCCCTGACCTGGGGTCTACTGCTTTGCATGGGGAATGCACAGTCTTAGCCACTGGACCACCAACCAGGGACATCCCCAAAGATCAATTCTTGAAGCATCAATTGTTCTTAAATAAGAGCCATCCGTTTCGATCCAGCACAGAGTTTCTGAGTTCTGAGAGAGCCTCTGTCCTTCACCCTTCCCCACAGACCAGGGCAGCTGTCGCTTCCTTGAAAGCCCGAATCCCAGCTTGCCTCACTAGCTGCACAGCCGTGGACAAGTCCTTCCAGCAATCCATTTCTCATCCATGAAATACTAGCGTGCCCCTCATGGGCGGGCTGTGAAGGTGGGTGGAATACTCTCGTGACACAGCAGGTACCCGGCAGATCCCGAGGGCTCAGGACCTGTGAGCTGCTCCAGTCTTTGTGCCAGCGCTTCTCCTGGGCGAGGAGAGTCTCCTCCATGAACCAGAGAGCAAGGCCAGAGGGGTTCTCTTCAAACCTTGAAAGTGATAGTGTCAGTTGCTCAGGCGTGTCCGACTCTTGGTAACCCCATGGGCTGTAGCCCACCAGGCTCCTCTGCCCACGGGATTTCCCAGGCAAAAAAACTGAAGTGTGCTGTTCTTTCCTTCTCCAGGGGATCTTCCCAACCTAGGGATTGAACCTGCGTCTCCTGTATTGCAGACAGATTCTCTTCTGAGCTTGCTTGCATACACGCTAAGTCGCTTCAGTCTGTCCGACTCTTTGCGACTCCATGGACTGTAGCCCACCAGACTCCTCTGTCCATGGGGATTCTCCAGGCAGGAACACCTTCCTCAATCCAATCAGAAGCTATTTGCTGAGCCTCATCAGAGTCCTCCCTCTGAGGTCCCATAAGCCATTCACTTCTCTAAACTCAGAGCTGGCAGTCAGGAGCTCCTGAAGGGTGAATGACTCAGAAGGCCCCCGGGGTGCACAGAGCTGATGTCCAGTCCCACAGACAGGCTCTTTCCCCACTGCCCCCACCTCTCCTAGACATCTCTTCCTCTCTGTCTCAGCGGTGACCCAGCCTAGGATATCTAGTCAGGCCACTGACAGCAAACATATTTCTAACTCCAGGGAATTAAAATTAATTTTGTTCTAATTTCAAACTAGAGTTTCCATATGACCCAGCAATCCCACTTCTGGGCATATGCAGACAAAACTACAATTCACAAAGATATTTACACGGACCCCAGGAATCACAGTAGCACTTTTCACAATAGCCAAGACATGGAAACAACCTAAATGTCCATCAACAGACGATTGGGTAAAGAAGATGTGGTCCACGTATACAACGGAATACTACTCAGCCATGAAGAAGAGTGAGATGATGCCATTTGCAGCTACAGGGATGCAGCTAGAGGTTATCATTCTAAGTGAAGTAAGTCAGAAAGAGAAAGACAAATACCATATGATAACACTTATATGTGGAATCTAAAATATGACACAAATGAACTTACCTACAAAATATAAACAAACTCACAGACATAGAGAACAGACTTATGGTTGCCAAGGGGGTGGGAGCGGGTGGAGGAGGGAAGGATTGGGAGCTTGGGATTAGCGGATGCAAACTATTACATATAGAATGAATGAACAACAAGATCCTACTGTGGAGTACAGGGAACTCTATTCAATATCCTGTGATAAGCCACAATGGGAAAGAATACGAAAAAGAAATATGTACATAATATCTATATAACTGGATCATTTTGCTGTACAGAACAAATTAATACAACATTGGAAATCAATTATATTTCAATTTAAAAAAAAAACAAAACTCCTGTTGTTCTGAAAATGCCCCGGGTGGCTTTAAGAATCTGAAGACTCCTGGCAGGTTGGGAATTCTGTGCTAAGGCTGCAGGCTGCATGTCTTCATGAACACCCCCCCAGACTGTCTCACCTCACCCTCCAGGGTCTGGTCCAGGCAGGGAAGTTGGCCTCAAACTGTCTCCCTGCCCCCAGGGCTCCTCTGGCCAGAATCTCTGTTCTTAACGCATGAAAAGAGACAAGGCTGTTAAAATCTCTTTTCCCTTCCTTGCATTTTCCTCCCTCGCATTCCTAAAACACTCTCCTCCACCCCTGCAGTCCTGCGTGGCTGGCCTCTCTTATTTCTGTTTACGTTGCTTGAAATTGGAGACTTTTGGAAGAACTGATAAGAATGAAACACTGGGAGGAAAGAAGAGCTAACATCTTAATTAGACGTTAACATTCGGCCAATGGGAATTCTTACTGAAGGGCCAGACAGATTTTCCCAGAAACACTGTTGCATAATTATTTTCCATTTTTCTTTCATTATCATTCATTCAGCATCATTCATGTTATAATTTTTCAGGCTTTTTCCTCGTCCGCTTTAATAGTAGAGTGTAATTTTCCCCAAGTGGTCACGGCTGGGTTTGTTTTGTCTTGTCGGTGAGTGGGTTGGTTTGCCTTTTACGTAAAAACTGTTGTTTTTCTCATTCCATAGATGGGGAAGTGAAAGGACAAAGTACAAGGAGATTTCTTAATGTGAGTGACTCTGGAGCAGATTTAGAGAAAGGTGTTCCTAGGGTAGCACCTGACAGGGGTGGGCACACTGAACTGAGTCCTCCCAGGAGGACAGCTCATCTCTGCTCAGCAACTAGGAGGTGGCATGGGGCCCCCTAAATGCACAGAAAGACCTTCCCCTCAGAAGGTCTCTGGGCCCCCTAAGTGGGGTGTGAGTCCCCTATCAGCTCAGGTCCCTAGCAGTAATGAGACATTTTCTCAGGACCAAGGCTGACTCTGGGAAAGGACCGTCCACTAAGACTCACTCATTGGTCAGTGTTAAATGAGAGCAGCTGATTTTTGAAGTGTTTTTTTTTTAATTTTTTTAACTTTTTATTCTGTTTGGTGTATAGTTGATTAACAATGTTGTGATAGTTTCAAGTGGACAGCAAATAAACTCAGCCATACAAACACATATATCCATTCTTCCCCAAACTCCTCTCCTGTCCAGGCTGCCACATGACACTGAGCAGAGTTCCCTGGGCTTCCCTGGTGGCTTGGATGGTTAAGTATTCCTGCCTAGAGAATTCCATGCATAGAGGAGCCTATTGGACTACAGTCCATGGAGTCACAATATAGCAGGTCCTTGTTGGTTATCCATTTTAAACACAGCACTGTGTACCTGTCAAAACTCCCTAAATATCCCTTTCCCTCCTCCTTTCCCCCAGCAACCATAAGTTCAGCTGAGTTTTAGTCCAATATGCCTGAACTGTCCAGGGGGTGCTAGTGATAAAGAACCCACCTGCCAGTGCAGGAGACACAGGAGATGTGGGTTCAATCCCTGGGTCGGAAAGATCCTCTGGAGTAGGAAACGGCTACCAGCTCCAGTATTCTTGCCTGAAGAATCCCATGGACAGAGAAGCCTGGCGGGCTACGATCCATAGGGTCACAAGAGTCGAACACAGCTGAAGCCACGTGGCACACATGCCTGAACTGAGGATATTGACTCAAGATCCATCAGAAAAGGCATCTCAGCTCTTGGTTTTTCCACTGACCCAGAGCTGTAACCTCTCTCGTCCCTAAAACTACTAAGACTCCCCAGAAATATTGACTCTCCTGGACTCGGGCAAGTGATCACTGGGTAACTGTCCCCAACAGTCTTTTCCACCCACCCTCCATCAGCCCCTTTGCAGCGGTTTCAGCCAGCACAGCCAGTGGTCTCAGAAACTGTCCCCACATGGGATCCCCTAGAAAGCATCTCCGGAAGCCTCCAAGGGCTCCAAAGCCTGCCTTTTAAAACTCTCCGGAGCCCAGAGGCGCAGTAACCTAACACTCCTTTCTGATAAGCACTGTCTTTTGCCCAAACACAATGGTCCTCGGTCGCTTTCACTGGGGCTTTGAACTCTGCACAAAACCCTCCCTCCCCTAACTGCCCGCTGGAGCTGGCCCTGGGGGCCCGGCTGTGTCAGCATTTCCTTTGTGGTCTGTTTTTAAGGTGCTTATAATGGAGTCTTTTTTCTGCTCCATGCTCACCCCCACCAATAGGTGAAATCTCAGTCTGGAAGGCTATTCCGCTGCTTTCCAATCACACATGCTCTTTTCTTAATGCCTGGGAATAAGCTAGGCTGCTTTTGAGCAAGGGGGTTGGGGTGGGGGCGGGGTGGTGAGGGGGCGGGGCAGGAAACTGGGAGAATTCTGATGCTCTGGGTACTGACCAAGCAACTGGAAAGCTTCGTGGGAACAAGGCTGAACAAGGCACTTTGCTGGTACCCGTTTCTCCCTCTGGCCCTTACCCACCAGCTGGTCTCAAAAAAAAAAAAAAAAAATCACTGGAAAGTTAAACAACTCCTAGGTAGACTCGCAGTCCTTTCATCCTCAGAAGCAATGTTTCAGCGGTCCCAGGGGCCCCAGCCAGCCCGCAAAACTGGATTCCCTCCCTGGTTTCTGGTCTTTCACACTAATGATGACACTGTGTTTTGAGTCTGGCGGGAAGGGGACAGAGGGGAGAGGCAGCTTCAGGGGAAGGAGAGCCCAGGAGGGAGTCCCTCCCCAGCCCCGCCACTTTCCAGGCAAAGTGAACATGGTGAGGTGCAGAGTGGGTAGCTTTCCAGGCAAAGTGAACATGGTGAGGTGCAGAGTGGGTAGCGTTTGTCCTGTGTGAAGCCTCACCCATCCATCTCTGGGCTCTCTCTCCCTGGGTACCAGTCCTGAGCTCTGACTCCAAAGTGTACACTCTACAACACTCTGTCCTCTGGAGATGAGGCCAGACAAGCCTGTCCACCCCTCCATCCCCAGGCCTCCACCCCCACTGCAGGCTAATCCCTGCTCCCAGTGCCAGGCCCAGGGCCCTGCTTGATCCCTGCAGGTCTGGAGGCAGGTCCCCAGGTGAGCACCCTCCCATGGGCAGCAGCCTGGCCCCACACAGCTGGTTGGAGACTCGCACGCAGCATCAAGACATGAAATGAGAGCAGGGACAGTTCAGAAGAAGCTACTTTGATGCCACCTGCCCCACCAATCTTCGCTCCTCGGCTGGCCTTGACTTTCAGGACCTTTCCTTCCCCAAAGCCCCAAGCTTTCCCTGATGGCCCTAGGTCAAAGAGAGCAGAGCTCCCTTGGCAGAGAAGGCAAGCGGTCTTTTACAAATCCACGTTTTGGTGAAGCCAGGACCTCCTTTGTCCTGGGAGCCCACGTCTTCACACAGCTGGAAGCATGCCCCCCAGGTCCCCCTCCCCACCCCAATGAGCAGTGCCATTGATCTACAGGTCAGGAATTAAGTGTAACACAGACTGGCCTCTGTCTGTGGGTACCTCTTGAACTCTCCATGTATTATCTTACCTCCATTCTCTCATGAATCTCTTGTGAGCAGGCTACGCATAAAGCAATCACAATACGGCTATGGAACCTCCAAGAGGCCATGGGAACTCCCAGTGTTTCTCTAGAGATGCACGCACCATAGTTTTGGCAAACCTAGGACGGGGAAGCAGAGAAGGAAATGGCAACCTACTCCAGTACTCTTCCCTGGAAAATCCCATGGATGGAGGAGCCTGGTAGGCTACAGTCCATGGGGTCACAAAGAGTCAAACACAACTGAGCGACTTCACTTTCATGCATTGGAGAAGGAGATGGCAACCCACTCCAGTGTTCTTGCCTGGAGAATCCCAGGGAAGGGGGAGCCTGGTGGGCTGCCGTCTATGGGGTCGCACAGAGTCGGACACGACTGATGCAACTTAGCAGCAGCAGCAGCAGCAGGACGGGGAAGAGGTTGATGATACCAACAATGATGTATAATTAAATTTGTTTATATTTATTTATTTATTTTTATCTTTCCTTTTCTATTTTTTGAATTATGAAAATATGATAACACATTTAGAGGATACTTGGAAAATATAGAACAAAGTTACATATAGTGACACTATATATTATAACTGTTTAAGTAGATAAATTAAGATTTTTAGTTAGAGTTTCAATATCAAACTCTCAGAAATTAATTGAGTGAAGGTACAGATACAGTCAATGATGATGTAATTAAATTATTTATGACAGGTTTGCTCTAAGTTCACTTTCAGTAGAAAAATGCATACATTTTTCATAGGTGAACACTTCTCCTCGTACCTACAGGTAACTTTTTAATAACTCATTCCAAAAAGCAAGGTGTCCCTACAAGGATAATGAAGCATCATTGAAAGAGTAGCAAGGCCTCACTTGAAATCTTGCTGGAGATTAAACCGAGAACCCAATGGCAGCCCCATTTCTATTCCACGTGGATGCCATCTGCCCACGGGGCCAATATGCAGACTTTAGATCAACACACCCAACATGGAGTTGCTCATCTGGGCTGTGGATTGTTGGGGCTTCTTGCTTCTTTCTGTGTTTTCTCCCCTCCAGCTGACTTCCTAGAAGGGAAAATCCAAAGCTGTCCATCCTGTGGGGAAGGAGAATGAGGACATGCAGTCTGCTGTTGGTGTTGGCTTGTCTGTCCTTTGATAGCTCAGTTGGTAAAGAATCTTCCTGCAATGCAGGAGCTGCTAAGTCGCATCAGTCGTGTCCGACTCTGTGTGACCCCATAGACAGAAGCCCACCAGGCTCCTCCATCCCTGGGATTCTCCAGGCAAGAGCACTGGAGTGGGTTGCCATTTCCTTCTCCAATGCATGAAAGTGAAAAGTGAAAATGAACTCGCTCAGTCGTGTCTGACTCTTAGCGACCCCAAGGACTGTAGCCTACGAGGCTCCTCCATCCATGGGATTTCCCAGGCAAGAGTACTGGAGTGGGGTGCCATTGCCTTCTCCTGAACCAGGGTGCAGGAGACCCTGGTTCAATTCCTGGGTGGGGAAGATCTGCTAGAGAAGGGATAGGCCACCCTCTCCAGTGTTCTTGGACTTCCCTTGTGACTCAGCTGGTAAAGCATCCGCCTGCAATGTGGGAGACCTGGGTTCGATCCCTGGGTTGGGAAGATCCCCAGGAGAAGGGAAAGGCTGCCCACTCCAGTCTTCTGGCCTGGAGAATTCCACGGACCGTATAGTCCATGGGGTCACAAAGAGTTGGACACGACTGAGCGACTTTCACTTTTCACTGTCCATCCTTTACTAAGTTCTCAGTGACATCACTGCCCCAGCATGGGTTCACCCCGCGACTCTGTGTCCCATGCCAGGCTGGACGCTGAGCAGCTAGAAAGTTCCAAGCGTGGTTGTTATCCCCCTGGGGCAGCTGGTTGAACAAGGTCAGGGGTTCTCAAGCAGGGACTCTCTTGTAAAGTCTGGAGACATTTGGGGGGTCACTTGGGAGAAGGGTGCTGTTGGCATCTAGCAGGAGCAGGCCAGGGATACTGTACACCCTATGAGGCAGCAGCTGGCCCTGCTCTAGTTGAGGAGGTGCGGCCAGGTGGACACAGCTGGCACGGAAGGGAACGGGCAGGGAGACTCTGAGCACCCCAAGGGGCGGAGGAAATGAAGACAGGCCACCAGGGTGGCTGCAGCCCCCACTTCCATTTTTGTAAAATACGATGCTTGAAGTTTGTGCTTTTATTAACCACCATTGGCGGAGCTGATTCCACCCCTTTCTTTCTTAGACATAAAAATCTTGTTCGACTCGCACAGGCTTAAATTAGGAATATTTGGTGGTGTGATCATGTATGTTTAAAACCAAACAGAAATTTCCTGTTCCCCAGCACAAAATAAAATTCAAGTTTATAAAAGGGCCTGTAAAATCTCATAATCAAGCCCATTAGCTGAGCAAAATGCTCCACTTTGATTTTGTGGTGTTTAGCTTTCTTTTCTTAGCACTACTTCATTAGCGTGCTTTTAATGGAGACTCTTCCAGCCTGCTTCTTGAAACTGCCGAAAAAGAAAACACACGGCTTTAACGCACAAGGGACAAGAGCTGTCATCCCTCCCCCTCCAAATCTGAAGGCTCAGGGAGAGCAGAGAAGGCTGGGGGGCGCCCGCTGTCCAGCGTGCCCCAACCCCGCAGCATGTCTTAGTAGGGTGCTGGAATCTTCTCCCTCATTTTTGCTCCTTGGCCTCATTGCCAGTGGCCTCGCTAATTTCCAGTTCTTTGCTGCTTCAGAAGACCAGATTTTCTTGATTAATAACAAAAGGTTTTGTTGGGATCAGAGCTGTTTCCCACCATCTCTATGCAAACCCCGGCAACACAGACTGCGGATATTAGCATTTCAAGGCGCTTCCTATTACGGAGGCAAGAAAAGCCCCTCTTGGTGGGTAAAATCCATTTTGTCCTCTCTGGTGACATCTGTTCTAACTTTTAAAGCCAGAAAGGAAACTAGATAATGCCAGTCCTTTGATTTACAGCACTTCTCTTCAGGATGTCGCCCAGCTCACTCAGGAGAACCCAGAAGTAATTCTGAACTCACCATTCAAATATTTTGTCTTTTCCATGATTTCTTAATTACATGTTCAACAACTTCTACAACTCACAGACTTGAGTGTCTTAAACTTCTATTTTGGAGGGGAGAAATTGTAAATGTTTATTGCTTCAGATCCTCTTGCGTTTCATCTCCGAGTCCCCCAAAGAGAAGTTCACATGAGTGAAGTGAGGAAATCGAAGAAGACCCGATTAGGCCACCGCAGTATGAATACATATTGGACTTCCCTAGTGGCTCAGATGGTAAAGAATCCATCTGCAATGCAGGAGAACCAAGTGCGATCCCTGGGTTGGGAAGATCCCCTGGAGGAGGGTATGATAAGACAATTCAGTATTCTTGCCTGGAGAATCTCATGGACAGAGGAGCCTGGCGGGCTGCACTCCATGGGGTCGCAGAATCAGACACAACTGAGTGACTAACACAACACAGTATCTATACAAGTAGGGAAGAAAAAGCCCCACAAGTGATAGGATATCAAGGGAAAGGAGAGAAACCCGCCAGATCACAGCCTCCTCCTACCATCTGGGCTGCAGGCTCTGGGGTCCCTTACCCTGGTCATCCGCGAACAAAGCTGGAGGCAGATCTCAGCTGGTTCTGCATTCACTATTCATTCAGGGGTCCCTGCTCTCCATACGCATTCGGCCAACTGCTGTGCTGAAGTGGGCCTCCTCCCAGGATTGACATGGTAATGAAGTGCCTGAGGCTCCTGAAAAGGCCGCCCTAGGTATGTGCCCTTTCTGACAAATCCACCCTTTCACCCCACGGAGGCCCCCAAATTATCTCATAACACTGCAACATCTGTGCAGAGGGCTCCAGTCTTTGGAGCTGGGCGTGTTTATCACGTGGTCCGGCCTTCCTTCTCTGGGTGGGTCCCCTCCTCTCACCTCCACCACACCACCGCCCCCCATCCCCCGAACACCCCCTTCCCCTGCAGCCGCCTTGCTCTAAAGGACCTGCACCCAGAGGTGCTGAGGCCCCCGGGATGCTGCTGCTGCTGCTGCTGCTAAGTCACTTCAGTCATGTCTGACTCTGTGTGACCCCACAGACAGCAGCCCACCAGGCTCCTCCGTCCATGGGATTTTCCAGGCAAGAGTACTGGAGTGGGTTGCCATTGCCTTCTCCGCCGGGATGCTGAGCACCTGGCATTTTATTTGCTCACTTTCAGGTGTTAAAGGTGGACCAAAGAGTTAAACTATGTCATATGAACTTGCTGTCAGAGAACCTTATAATTAGCCCGGCAAGGAAGCCAGAGGAACACTGGGGGCTTGGGTTAGGCGGGGGAGTGGGGAGGTGGGGGGAGGGAGGAGAAATGAGCTAATGAATTTTGCTCAGACTCTAGCAGATGACATTTGCTCAACTAATAAGTGTGTTTGAACTTTATTTAAACTGGCCCAGGTCAATAAAACCCAAGGGGAGGCAGTGAGGCTGGGGGAATTTATAGAAAGACCGCGCCATCTGCAACTTATATATGTTCTGCCCCGATACAATGATTTCATTTCATTTGATTTGATATTTAAGAGCCCTTTTTGGAACGAAAAAGGAATATTTCTATATTCTACTTGCAATAACCTCACCTGACTCTGCACAAGGCCAAGAAGAATAAACGTCACATTCATGGCACCCCGTTGAGGCTTCCTGGAGAGGGGGTTGCCCAGGAGGGGCAGATCAAGGCTGTTCCCATGGAATATCTGGGGGCCCCTTTGGCCTCTGCACGCTCAGGCTTGTTTTGTTTTGTTTCCCCTCATCCAGCTTCAAGTGATGGTTTGCATAAAATGTTCTTGACTACATGCAAGATGGATTTTTGGCTGCCAACCGGGACACCCAGAGCGGCCGCCAAGAAACCAGGCTCGCCATGCGGAACAGCAGGGAGACAGGCCAGCGTGGCCCCAGGCTTCTGCCAGCGACCGATCCCTCTTCAGAATCTTTCCAAAGCTTCTAGGTCAAGACTAAATTGTCCTGCCATCACAGGACCTGGAAACGTGTCCCTGGCAAACTCTTATCATCCTTGAAAAAAAGCCCTCTGCCTGCTGACATCTGGGGGGCACAGGCTCAGAGAAAAAGTAGGCAGTGGGCTGGGTGTCCTCCCAGGAGGGACCACACCCTGCTGTGAACACCCCAGGTCTGAGGACCTGCTTTCTGGGGGACGTGGAGAGGAGCTTGGGTTCTAGATCTAGGCCGTCCACAGGCCGCTGGCAGTACCCTTCATGATGCTGAAAGGACTAGGGAGTGGGACGCAGAAGGGAAGACTGGAGGGGGACCCCTGCCCCGCCCTCGTCCTGGGACCCCTGACTATCATCAGTGAGCCAGCCCCCTTCACCCTCCTCCTCCAGGCCAGAGGGTGGGGGGAGAAGAGAGGGCCAGAGGGGCCCCTGACTCAGGCCTCAGGGGTTCTTCTTGGAAGACAGGACACTGTGGATCTAAGAGAACATTCCCATTCCTTTATTTTCCCAACAATCTGGCCCCTGGTTTATCAGTTAATCAAGACCCGCTCTCTTGCAGTGGCCGCACCCTTGGGCAAACAGTCCTTGCAAAGCATCTGGTGCTGATTCCAGGCACCATTAAGAACCTCTGAGCACTGCTGGGCTGTCCGGTCAGGAGCCACGCTGCCCCTGTGGGGGGCCCCAGCCTCTGCCCCACACAGAGCCTTCACAGCCACGTGTCCTTCGAGGTGAGCCCCTGGTGGGGATGCCCCGGTGCTCCCACAGGGTCTGCAGGCATCACTCTCTTCCCTAGGACCTCCACCCCAGCCGAGACAGTCTGACATGGCAAGTGATATAGGGCAGACGCCTCCTCTGAGGTCACAGGGCCCTTGGGCTTCACCCAACCTGGGACTCTTTCAGGCTAGAACCCCCTACCCTGGCTGGAATCATGCCTCCCGCCACCCACACACACACACCTGACTGGCAGGATCTGCAGAAATCGTAGCATCCAGGAACCCCTGACATTTCCAGTTCAGTTCAGTCACTCAGTCCGGTCCAACCCTCTGCGACCCCATGGACTGCAGCACGCCAGGCTTCCCTGTCCATCACCAACTCCTGGAGTTTACCCAAAGTCATGTCCATCGAGTTGGTGATGCCATCCAACCATTTCATCCTCTGTCGTCCCCTTCTCCTCCCACCTTCAATCTTTCCCAGCATCAGGGTCTTTTCAAATGAGTCAGTTCTTTGCATCAGGTGGCCAAAGTATTGGAATTTCAGCTTCAGCATCAGTTCTTCCAATGAATATTCAGGACTGATTTCCTTTAGGATTCACGGGTTGGACTTCCTTGCAATCCAAGAGACTCTCAAGAGTCTTCTCCAACACCACAGCCCAAAAGCATCAATTCTTTGGCACTCAGCTTTCTTTACAGTCCAACTCTCACATCCATATGTGACTACTAGAAAAACCATAGCTTTGACTAGACAGACATTTCCAGAAGGGCAGCTAAAGGGCCTTCATGACAGGGATTTCCAGTGCCCCAACCCCCTCTCCATGAGTCGGTCCCCTGTGCCCAGCTCCCACCTCTCTTCACCCCACGAGTGCTTGGGTCAAAGTTGTGCCCGACTCTGCAACGCCATGTACTGTAGCCTGCCAGGCTTCTCTGTCCGTGGGATTCTCCAGGCAAGAATACTGGAGTAAGTTGCCGTGCCCTCCTCCAGGGGATCTCCCCAACCCAGGAATTGAACCCACATCTCTTGTGACTCTTGTATTGATAGGTGGGTTCTTTACCACTAGCGCCACCTGGGAAGCCATCTAACACCTAGTATCAGTACCCACCCCTGCCTCTACATCTCATAGCTGTGTTTGCGCAGGCAGAAGCCTACCCACCACATGTACACCGTCACCACACTACGAGATTCACTGCCACCAAGGAGGATGGGGGTCCATGGAAAGAAACTCCAGGGAGGTGACCAGATGGTGAGAAAGAACCCTCTCCCTAGAGCCCCAGGGTGGGCATCCAGGGGCCCAAGCCCCTGTTCCAGGCCCACAGAACCAGACCCAATACGATGCCTGTCATTTCAGGCAGTTACGTAGGGGTACTTTTTCTTATAGTCCTAGATAATTAAACCATCTCCATTCAGGCCTGAATCACTTCTGGGATTCTGACGTAGCACTGTTTTTGTTTTTGTTTTCTGCTTTTCTGTTTTACGACCTTCCTAAATCATCACCCACCGTTTCTCCAGAAGTCCAGCTTATAACCGCCAGTCTGTGCACTGTCATCTCATTGCAAAACCTATTTATCTTCCTTAAATATCCCAGAGCAGTAAAACTAAAAATATTATCAAGTTATTTTGGCAGGAGTTACCAATAGCCTTTCCACAGCATTTAGCTTCTTCGTTTCCCTGACCTGAGTTTAAAGGAAAAAATATATGTGCAGATCCCTCCGAAGATCTACATTTTGGAAAGGTATCACCTAATCGCTTCCTTCTGTCAGTATCATCCATCCACTGGGCCCTTCGGTGCCCCAAGGACTCATTCCCTGAGTCCCCTGTCTGCAGGGTCCCCCACCTCTCCTGCCGGCCCACCCCCCATCCCGTATCCAATTACACCTGTGGTTTAAAGCATAACTTATTTATCTCTCAGTCAACCAAACCCTGTCAGCAAATATTGACTAATGAGCCTCATGTAATGGGTGTCTCCAATATCTTCCCTACCCCTTCCCCTTCCCTCCCCATCCAGCCTCTGGGCTTCCTGTTGGGTCATTCCCCAGCTTCCAAATTCCTACACTCTCGGGGTAAGCACCTTCTTCATCCTGGTCCACAAGCCGCTGACCGGAGATCACTAAACCAGTGGATGGGCCCCATGGTCGCAGGAACAAGGCCAAGGACTTACACAGACCAGCTCCTTTTTTCAGACTAACAGTTTATTGATACCGAAAAAAACCCATCTCAGCACCAGGTAACTGTATTTCAATCGCGCAGTGAATGGCCTAAGAAAACCAAGCAAGACATAAATAAATAAAGCTTGGCACCCAACCTTGATGTCTGCTGAGGAACACAGAAGCAGACCCAGATGGGGGAATTTTACATGCAGGGAGGTCAGGGCTAGAGCACAGGTGGCCACAAGTGGTGTAGAAGCATGGACGAGGGGGTTCTCCAAGCATCAGAGGAACAAAAACAGGGTTAAAAAGAGGGGCACATGGAGCAGGCACTCGAAGGGTGAGAGTTTGCCAGACAGAGAAAGAAGAGGGGAGACCCAGGCACGGGGCCAGGGAGGCATGGGTGAGTCCATTTCTTTACCTCCATCAGTGAATCTATGCTAAAGTGATACCAATAGCCTGTGACATAGGGGTCAGCCCCAGGCCAGGAGTGGGGTGAAGGGACACAGAACAGTGAGGCTTTGAGTGTAAAGCTGAAGATTTAAAAAAAAAAAAAAAATCAGTGCTCACGATACATCTTTTTTTAAATGCAGTACCTAAGCAATCAAAATTAATGCATAATCCGTGGCTAACAAAATGCTACACTTTTAAATGAAACCAAGATCACCATTACTGATTTTTTCTTTTGTTTCTGGCTCATTTTCACTATGGGTATTTTTGCCCTTGTCTTTACCTGGAATTCCCTTTATTTCCAGGGAAAATGAGAGGGAGAAAAAAAAAATACACAAAGACAGTTTGAACCAAAAGCTCATGCATTCCTGTCTTGGTCTTCAGCAAACTCTTCCATCTACAAATTTCCCTCCTTCTTTTGGAAAATCAAAACATGTTTAACTAAATACTTGAGAGTCCAGGAGCTGGACGCTTTCCCTCCCACTGAATCCTGTTCAACACCCTTTTCCTCTGTTAACCCAACGAGCAAGCCGAATGTGCAGCCAAAGGCCCAAAGCTGGCCTGAGAGCCTGCGGAAGCGTGTGCATCCTGCCGGAAGCAGCCAAACCTGGCAGGAAGTTGCAATTACGGAGCGGGCAGGGCTTATGCAGACGCCGAGTGGGGCTGGCCTGAATAAACCCGGGCTTATCAAAAGAAGGTGTATGGCAGTGAATCTGGTAATTAATAGGATTGCAGGTTTCAAAGGAAAAGGGAGGAGGCCAGGCCAGCTTTGTGGCGCCCAGCACTTTCCCTAAAGGCACAGACAGAAACAGGATAAGCAGCCTCGGGGCAGGTCCAGAGGGGCCCCTGTGGTGGGATGGAGCATGGCCAGCAGTGGGGTGGGCAGACAGGCTCTCTCCTCCTTTGGGGATGGTGGTGGTTTAGTCACTGAGTCGTTTCTGACTCTTTTACGACCCCCTGGACTGTAGCCCCCCAGGCTCTTCTGTCCATGGGATTCTCCAGGCAAGAATACTGGAGTGGGCTGCCATTCCCTTCTCCAGGGGATCTTCCTGACCCAGGGATCGAACCCAGGGCTGCTGCATCACAGGCAGATTCTCTGCTGACCGAGTCACAGAGAAGGCCCTCTCTGCCTTTACACCCTCTCTACAGATGTCTAGCTGCTCAAGACACTTTCTCTTCTGCCATTAGTGACTCCGCTCCTTGGAAGAAAAGTTATGACCAACCTAGATAGTATATTCAAAAGCAGAGACATTACCTTGCCGACTAAGGTCCGTCTAGTCAAGGCTATGGTTTTTCCTGTGGTCATGTATGGATGTGAGAGTTGGACTGTGAAGAAGGCTGAGCGCCAAAGAATTGATGCTTTTGAACTGTGGTGTTGGAGAAGACTCTTGAGAGTCCCTTGGACTGCAAGGAGATCCAACCAGTCCATTCTGAAGGAGATCAACCCTGGGATTTCTTTGGAAGGAATGATGCTGAAGCTGGAACTCCAGTACTTTGGCCACCTCATGCGAAGAGTTGACTCATTGGAAAAGCCTCTGATGCTGGGAGGGATTGGGGGCAGGAGGAGAAGGGGACGACCCAGGATGAGATGGCTGGATGGCATCACAGACCTGATGGACATGAGTCTGAGTGAACTCCGGGAGATGGTGATGGACAGGGAGGTCTGGCGTGCTGCGATTCATGGGGTCGCAGAGTCGGACGTGACTGAGCGACCGAACTGAACTGAACTGAACTAGCTTCTCAAGAGAATTATCACTGGGGATGAAGTTTCTTCCTCTTGGATGCTAGCCAAGTGAACTTATCTTCAGAGTTTAAGGAAGATTTTCGAACTTCTCTTGTTAAGTTCCAATTTCAATTCTTTTTAACCAAACTTTACTAGAAGCCATGAAATATTTGCAATGTGTTATTTCAGTAAAAGTGAATCCATTCAGTCTCGAGGGCCAGACAGCACAACACAGGGGAGCGTGAAGGTTGCAGAAAGCTGCACCTCCGAGATGAGAGTGAGGAGGGGACGGCCCGTCCGCCCCGGACCAAGTGTTCTCCGGAGTCTGCCACCCGGTCAGCATGACCGGCCGCATGTGAGAGCTGCTTTGCTTTCAGAACCACCCGCCAGCCCGTGTAAGCCAGGAGCCTGGGGTCTCCATTCAGAGCCTACAGGTGTCCACTGGAGCAGAACAGGAAGGGAAAAGCTCAGAGGAAAGGGTTTCTCCCTCCTGTGATCCTGAAAGAGACCCAATTGTAGCCTGCAGGGCTGGATGGAAAGACTTAGACCAAAAAAATCACAGAATGCGGAGAATAAAAGGTCACAGGGGGTTTCTCTGGTGTGGTGGAAAGCCAGCTCACCTCGGAGTCAAGTGAGCTCCCCTGGAAGCCTACAACACACCTGCTGTATTTCTGAGGTCCACCCTGACCCTCAGTGTCCTCATCAGACAAGGGCTGAGGCTGATGGAGGGCGTGATGTGCCCTCCTTCGCACCCCTTCTCACTCCAGTCCTGTTCCCTGACCATTCCTCCTCTTCCACTCCCTGTGGAAACCCTTCATGCTGGCTCTAGGGATCCCTGTGAACACTGAGTCATACCTGGTTACCCACCTGCTTCAGAATGCCCCTGACCACCCATGTCCAGCATTTACCTGCAAGGAGCACCGCTGCCCACAGGATCAGCTCACACTTTCAGGTGCCCCCCCAACCCCATCCCACTACTCAGGGACGTGGCCTGGCCTGAGGTCCTGCCGTGGGACACACGGTGGGGCTCCTCCCTGCCCTGAGCTCAGATTCCTAAAGGGAAAGCAGCGGTGCGGCCTCAGGAGGAAGGAACCCAAAGACAGACCATCTAAGGCATTTCCCCCATGGTGAGCATCCTTCTCGCCTGTCATCAGCATTACATTAATCGCCCACCACACCTACCATCTTCAAAGCCTGAGTATGAGACCCCTCTTTTGAACTGTGGTGTTGGAGAAGACTCTTTGAGAGTCCCTTGGACAGCAAGGAGATCCAACCAGTCCATCCCAAAGGAAATCAGTCCTGAATATTCATTAGAAGGACTAATGCTGAAGCTGAAACTCCAATACTTTGGCCACCTGATGCGAAGAACTGACTCCTTAGAAAAGACCCTGATGCTGGGAAAGATTCAAGGCAGGAGAAGGGGACGACAGAGGATGAGATGGTTGGATGGCATCACCAACTTGATGGACATGAGTCTGAGTAAACTCCGGGAGTTGGCAATGGACAGGGAGGCCTGGCATGCTGCAGTCCATGGGGTCACAAAGAGTTGGTCATGATTGAGTGACTGAACTGAACTGAGACCCCGGGTCCCAGGGCAGACACAAGGGCCACGTGTGTACCCTGGAGCAGTCACTAGGCCTGGGGTGGACAGGCCTTCCCCAGGATCCCGCCCAACCCTGAGATTCCCTAGCACCAATGCTCCGTGTCCCTAGAAGATGCTGGGGGTGGCACCAGGTGGATAGAGGGATCTCCTTTCCTGGAGATGCATCAGGAGACTAAAGCCAGCTGACTCAGCAGCTATCTGAGAACTGTCTATGCTGTCATGGTCGCTGTGGTGGACAAGCGATTAGAAAGAAAATGCAGCTGATCTCCTGGGGTCACTGCAGGGGTGTGAGAGACGGCCCCCACCCCCAGTCAGGGTCTGACATGGAACAGAACATGGCCGAGAGGGTACCAGCGGGGCCTGCACCTGCCAGAGGGCAGCCAAGAAGGCCTTTCTGAAGAGGGGATGGGGCACCAGGCAGTAAAAACCTCCCAAGAAGCTGTGGGTAAGTGGCATCTCAGGGCCCCTGAGCAGAGGCTGAGGGAGAAAAAGCACGGAGGCCACCTTGGGGGAGGCTGAGCCTCCAGGATGGGGACCCACAGAGGGGGCCCTGGGCACAGAGGTCCTGCTCTTTTGCCAACTGTGGGCAGCTGGGAGCAGGGGAACAGTAGGGTCCCAGTTTTACTGGGAGAAAATGGCTGTGGCCTCATCTGTGCAGAAGCAGGTGGGATGGGAGGAGACCAGGCACGTTCCAGGACTCAGCTACAAAGCTGGATACCTGCTGCATCCTCACCTAGCCAACTGCCATCTTCCATGCCAATCTGTCAGTTCAGTTCAGTCGTGTCCGACTCTTTGTGACCCCATGGACTGCAGCATGCCAAGCCTCCTCCCCGGCCATCACCAACTCCCGGAATTTACCCAAACTCATGTCCATTGAGTCAGTGATGCCATCCAACCATCTCATCCTCTGTCATCCCCTTCTCCTCCTGCCCTCAATCTTTCCCAGCATCAGGGTCTTTTCAAATGAGTCGCATCAGGTGGCCAAAATATTGAAGTTTCAGCTTCAACATCAGTCCTTCCAATGAACACTCAGGACTGATCTCCTTTAGGATGGACTGGATGGACCTCCTTGCAGTCAAGGGACTCTCAAGAGTCTTCTCCAACACCACAGTTTAAAAGCATCAATTCTTGGGTGCTCAGCTTTCTTTACAGTCCACGTCTCACATCCATATGTGACTACTAGAAAAACCATAGCCTTCAGTAGATGGACCTTTGTTGGCAAAGTAATGTCTCTGCTTTTTCTTACATCAAATCCCACCTGCCCTTAACCACAGGCCCATGGTCGTCACCTCTCTGATGCACACAGACAAGGGTCAGCACAGCGTTTGGCAGCCACTGTGCACTGTCTTTGCTCGGTTGCAACACGACAGCAGCAATCCCTCGTGACTACCCTCAACCAGTTCCCAGGGAGGCGAGCCTGCCCCTCACTTGCCCAGGAGGGTCTGCTTTCTCGCCTGCTGGTGGGGTTGTCCTTGGCTGTGAATGGTGTCCCTGGCTCCTGTCACAAACGTCCTGCTTTGGAGAGTGACTCATGTGGTGACCCCAGTCCTGACACCACTGCTTGGTACATCAAGGTTGAGGAGGCGGCTGGGTTATGCACGTCTGCCCCGAGTGGCCCTGCCTGTGAGCTCCCTGGAGGAGGGCAGAGATGGAGCCCTGTGACGTTTTTGGTTTCTCACCATGGCAAATGCAGGATAGAGTGGGCACTGAGTACAAATTTCCCTTTGGCCTAAGAAATGGGCAACAATCAGGAGTACAAAGGAGTTATGTATCCTCCGTTCTTTGAAAGCCTCCAACAACCAGGGTGGACTTACTGGAACTGGCATAACCCCTCTGATGACTTCCCGGCACCCCTGGATCTTCACCTTCACCCCCTAGCAGCCTAGGGGAGAAGAGGCCCCCCTCCCCTCCAGGCTCTGAGGGCATCCACTTCCCGGGGTGAACTGAGGCTGCAGGGAAGCAAGAGTGGCCGAGACCTCTGTTCTCAACTGTAATTTTAAAAACAGCACAAAGTGACCTTCAGGGTTCATTTCTGGCAGGAACATTTTGTGAGTCCATGAACACGACAAATTAAACGTCCAGGCCTGACAAAGCAGCCAGCATCACCAGGATTCCAGGCAGCGTCCTCTGCTCGAGTCTCGGACTTTCACCTGGCATTTCCACCTCCTTTTCTTCTCCCACCAGCCCTCATTAGCATGGCCTCCCAGTCCCATCAGGTGTGCTTGGCCAGCAGCCCAGGACCCAAGGCAGTCGCTGATCAGCCTTTAGCTGGAACCACTGGTGGACACTCAGCTCCCTTTCTGCCAAAATCTAGTCCTGGCCTCAACTCCAGTGGGCTGGTGGACCCTTGGTTTTAAGTGATGAGTGACAATCTAGCTCCTCTAAGGGTTCCTTTAGGACACGGGGGTCCCATCCAGTGGGTTTGGAGGCTTCTGCTGAAACCCGAGTGGGCAGGGGATGGGGGAGGGGGAGGAGGCTGCCAGAGGAGCCTCACAGGACCCTCACATTCTCCTCTAGTCCCTCCGGGGAGGGGGAGCTGATCAGACAGACCCCCTGGCCCCTCTCCAGGGCCTCTGATTCATCTCTGGGGTGAGGTCTGATCATTGGCATCCCTGATATTCCTGGCGGCGCTGAGGTCAAGGCCACACTTTGAGCCTTAGCCCTAGTGCCCTGGTGGAGACGAGGCAATCCTGCCCACTGGGCACCACTCTGCCCGAAGGGTCTGTGGTCAGAGCTCCCCATCGGGGTCACGGGCCACTGCAGACCCTCTGCTGAAGAGCTCATGGGACTCGAGCAGGAAGCAGCCCAGTCCAGTGCAGACAGCCCTGAGGGAGGGGCCCCCGGTGGGCCAGAGGAAGTGACATTTGAGAGGCCACACACGGGGCCACCCTCAGGAGGCGTGAAGGGAGCCCCAGAGAGCTGGATGGATGCCAGCAAACCCCCACCCAGCACGAGAGTGAACCGGTGTCCCAGGGGCAGCAAGTACGCGGGGCAGGAGCTCAGGCTGGACAACAGGCCAGGGCACGACCTGAGGGTCAGAGTCGGGACGCGACCCAGGGGGCAGGGGCAGCGGCGAGGGGTCAGATGTCTGGTCCTGGGCCGCCGGCAGCCACGACTTCCCAGGTGGAGCGGCCCTCGGAGGCCGGGACGCAGGTCTTCGGTGGGGGGTGTTTGTGGGGTAGCAGCTCAGGCTGCTGTCACAACATTGCACAGTCTGGGGCTTTAAGACAAACGTTTCTTCTTACAGTTCTGGAAGCTGGAAGTCCTAGATCATGACGTCAGCGGGTCCAGGATCTGGCAAGAGCCCTCTGCCCTCCTCAGGGTTGCAGCCACTCTTCACATGGGGTGGGGGCCTCGGGCTCCCCGGTGCCTCCTCTGTGTCATCGCTATTGTTTAACCGCTTCAGTCGTGTCTGACTCTTTCTCGACACACCTGGACTGTAGCCCGCCAGGCTCCTCTGTCCATGGGATTCTCCAGGCAAGAATACTGGAGTGGGTTGCCATTTCCTTCTCCAGGGGATCTTCCTGACCCAGGGATTGAACCCACGTCTCCTACATTGCAGGTGGGTTCTTTACCCACTGAGCTAGAAGGACACGGAGCCCACCATGAGAGCCCCACCCACATGACCTCATCTAATCCTCACCACCTCCCAAAGGACCACCTGCAAAGACCATCACATTGGGGTGTGGGGCTTCAACATAATGAATTTGTGGGGGACACAAACACTCAGTCCATAGTAGTGGAGGGAAGGGGAATGGGACAAACATCAGAGCTAACATTTACTCAAATTTCCAAAAGGCTTTACATTGTGGGGGCAGGGGAACAGTACAATGTAAGAAAAACCGGGACAGCTTTGAGAAGTCCTATGTTGTCTTCCCTCTACTCTAGTAAACAGCAGGTCACCTCTAAATACAATTTTCTTTCAGAAGCAAGCTGGAAGGAAGTACTATCGGTTAAAAATTAAACAACAAAATGAAACATGTCATGTGAGTGTCACATGTTTTTAAAAAGCAATCACTGACACATGTACACCCATGACTAATTCATGTCAATGTATGGCAAAAACCACTACAATACTGTAAAGTAATTAGCCTCCAATTAAAATAAATGTTAATTATTTTTTAAAGGTAATCACTGAATTACTGATTTTTCTCTTGATCCTGACAGGATCAAAAAACATTTGGTATCTATTCCCTAACGGGTCAAAATCCATCCGTGAATGGTTTCACAGTCCTTGCTCGGCGGTGGATGTCCAGCACTTCCGTTCAGCTCCGTGTTCTTCAGCTCTTGCTTCTCCCTGGGACTCCTTGCTCAGCAAACATTTTTCAGAACACATGCAGGTCTTCTCATTGCCATGTTCCTGCTGATTTGGGAGGAAGTGGAAACACTGATGTCTTTTTTTTTTTTTTCAAATGGCATCCTATGATTTTTTTACTTACTATTTACTTTTTATTTGGCTGCAGCAGATCTTAGTTGTGGCACAAGGGATCTAGTTCCCTGGCAGTAGGGATGGAACCCAGGCCGGAATCCAGGCCCCCTGCAATGGGAACACAGAGTCTTAACCACTGGACCACCAGGGTAGTCCTTGATCCCTTGTTTCAGAGTAAGAATCGGTGAATGCTCTTTGATGTAAAGAACTTTTCTTTTTTAAAAACGGCAGTGTAGCTGATTTTCAATATCATGTTAGTTTCAGGTGCAAGGCAAAGTGATTCCGTATGTGGGTGGGTGTATTCTTTTTCATATTCTTTTCCCCTATGAGTTGTTACAAAATGTTGAGTAGAGTTCCCTGTGCTATACAGTAGGTCTCTGTTGGTTGCCTATTTATATATCACACAGCGTGCTCAGTCATGTCCAACGTTGTGACCCCACAGACTGCAGCCCGCCAGCCTCCTCTGCCCATGGGATTCTCCAGGCAAGAACACTGGAGTGGGTTGCCATTTCCTCCTCCAGGGGATCTTCCCAACCCAGGGACTGAACTGCGTCTGCTGCATCTCCAGCACTGGCAGGCAGTCTTGACCCCTGCACCACCTGGGAGGCCCATGGTAGTGTGTATAGGTTAATCCCAAACTCTTAGTTTGCACCTCTTCCCCTTACCTCTTAAGAGAAATTTTCATTGCAGCCAGTGTTTCAAATGCATCTTCATCTGTCACTTCCTGTGCCCTGTCCTAGTGCCATACACTGTTACAGGTGTCGGGGGGGTGGTGGCTTAGTCGCTCAGTCGTGTCCACCTCTTGCGACCCCATGGACAGTAGCCCGCCAGGCTCCTCTGTCCCTGGGATTCTCCAGGCAAGAACACTGGAGTGGGTCGCCATTTCCTTCTTTATTGGCACTGGGATGCTGCTGCTGCTAAGTCACTTCAGTCGTGTCCGACTCTGTGCGACCCCATAGACAGCAGCCCACCAGGCTCCCCTCCTGTCCCTGGGATTCTCCAGGCAAGAACCCTGGAGTGGGTTGTCATTTCCTTCTCCATTGGTATTGGGATACCGGGGTATAAAGGATGAACCAGGCCCTGCTCTCAGGGAGTTTATTTTGTGAGAATGGTCCAAGCGCATTAGCTGTTGTTCAAAGAACCAAACCAGGTTGGCAGGAGAGAGAGTGATTGCCTAAAAGCCACCCAGTCCATCTGCCTCAGGGCTTAACCCCGCCCAAGACTGACCCTTCAATTACCAACCCTTCAATGCCGCTCCCTTAGCATGGGCTGGACATCCTACAGAACCTCATCACGCCAGCTTCAAGTTCCCATCTTTTGCTCCAAGACCCTTCAAGCATTCAACACAGAGTCAAGACATTAAAACAAAACATACACATGCCAAAAAAAAAAAGCCTCTTCCAGTTTTCAAGCTCCACTTTATGACCTAAAAAGCAAAATCCTTCTGAAGCATAACAAGCTACTTCAGATGAAGAAAACAGCAGACTCAAAGGTGAGGAATCCAGTGTATGTTCTCAGTCACGTGAGCACCAAATACCGAGAAACCATCCCGGGACGAGGAGGCCAGCCCAAACCAGCTGCTTCAAAGAGGCTGTTCTTTAACCAGAGGCTTAACACAATGACCCTAGAAACCGTCTGAGAGCTTGTGCCGGCTTTCCAAGGAGGGGTGTCAGAAGGGCCCTCCCGGCAGGATTCACAGCCTCAAAATCCCACTTGGAGAGACTGCCAAGTGTCAGTGGCTCGGTGGCCCTTTTAAAGAGCCATGCCTTCATGCCACTGAGAATGAAAAAGGGACGTAGAGAAGCTAAAGATTCACTGAGCTTCAAAGTTGGGAATAAAGGGCACTTTCCCCCACAATAAATGAATGTATTTGCATTGTTTTTTTCGTGGCCAGCTGTCTTCTTGTTCACAGGAGGGCCACCTGGGCCCCTCGCCGCCTGGAAGGCCAGGTGGCATTGCTTCTTTCTTCCCAGCTCACCTCTGAGGCAGCCACTCTGCTCTGGGGCCCCAGCCGGACGCCCCTTTCTCAACTTGTCCTCCTCATCCTTGACCCAGTGTCTCATTTGGGTGTGAAGAAATCTGGGCCTTTTTTTTTTTTTCCTCCTGTGTGTTTCACTTACAATGATTTTTCCAAGCAGTGTGAATGTTCACCATATGCTGGCTGCATGGCAGAATATTCTGGCTCCCCTAAATGCTGAGTCATGCTGAGTCACTCACCCGGAGAAATCCGGAAAGAGGGCAACCAAAACAGCTGAGGCAGCCGCGGCCGGGCCTCCCTGGAGGGATGGGGAGGGAACGGCAGAGCTGGACGAATGAGGCCAAGGTTCCACAAGGGGCCAAAGCTGCATGGCTCTCACCAAATAGTAAAGTCCAGTTAATACTGAATTTCTAGAACTTTGCCTACAGAAGAGCATAGCTGAGATGAAGCCAGAGCAATGAGCAGGACTAAAGACATATGTAGACAGAAACAGTGTTAGATAAAAATAAAAAACAGAATTTTATCACCAGCAAAAGATAAGGACTGCTTACGGTTGTTTTTTTTTTTTTAATTTGTCCTGTCCAATATTGTATGAGGGCTTCCCTGGTGGCTCAGATAGTAAAGAATCTGCCTGCAATACAGGAGACCCAGATTCAATCCCTGGGTTGGGAAGATCCCCTGGAGAACAGAACAGCAATGCACTCCAATATTCCTGAATGGGAAATCCCAT
>SJYQ01005435.1:1247-50238 GCA_006410935.1 Redunca redunca
ACCAAAATATAACTGCAGGCAATTTAAAAAATAAACAGCAGAAATAAACAAAAAAAATGAAAGAAATAAAAGTTGATTTGACTTAAGAAAAAAAAGTGAAAGGAAAAAAACACAACCATCTAAGAAATATAGACTAAGTTACAAGGTAAACACAGAAGAAAAAACTTTCACATAAAAATTTCAAAAGAAGTTTTAACTAAAATCAGGAAATGAACCAAGAGTTAGAATATTAGATAAAGTAAAAAGGGAAAAGTCAGAGAAAAAGTGATTTGAACTGGAAGATGGACAGAAAAGATCCAATGTGTGTATAAGTGGAATACCTGAATTTATTTTTTTAATGGAACTGCCAAAAACCTAGAAAGAGCAAAATTAAAACCACCAAATCAATAAATAGTATTTAGTAAGAGTTTATTGGGCATAATTAGAACAGTTTGCAACTGAGTGTGTCCAAAAATAAAAACTGATATGAAGCTTGGGGGTATGATGTTATATTATGTTTTACAGAGTAAAATGAGAAAGCGGTTAACCTTTATAGTCATTGGTTATTATAATGGAGGTTTCTAGATGGCAGAGGATTCATTAAAAGTGACCTCATACTATTTTTAGAAATATGACATGTTTTCTTTGGCCACCTGATGCAAAGAGCTGACTCATTTAAAAAGATCCTGATGCTGGGAAAGATTGAGGGCAGGAGGAGAAGGGGACCACAGAGGATAAGATGGTTGGATGGCATCACCAACTCAATGGACATGGGTTTGGGTGGACTCCTGGAGTTGGTGATGGACAGGGAGGCCTGGCGTGCTGTGGTTCATGGGGTTGCAAAGAGTTGGACATGACTGAGCAACTGAACTGAACTGAACTTTAATGATTGCCAGAGGATTTATAAGAAATAATCTAGGTTAGTTATCTTCATGAAATAAGATCTAGTTTTCCTTATGTGGCTTAAATGTTTTTTTACTTCTCAGGAAATTCTCAAGTATGGTCTCCATTTTATATGCTACTTTAACAGAGCAAACTAATATATAAAGTGATAATGAGGAAAAATATGAAAGTTAAAAATATATTTAAATATATATATATTGAAAATGACCATTTTATATGTAGGAAAACTGAAATTTCAGCCCTGGAAATGTGCCAATAAATCTACTGGACTTTAAACATTAAACAAACAAAAAAAACTTTTTTAAGATCTCCAAGCAAAAACAAAGAAAACAAAGGCAATACAAAGGCAATAAAATGAGGTGGGCTATAGACTTCTCCAGAATAACATACCAAGCTAAGTTACAGTAACTGTTATCTTTAATAAACAGAAAAAATATTTATCAATGTAGAACAACATTGCCAGCCACACTGCCCTTAAAGTATCAAGACTATAGGAAAACAATCCCAAACACTCAAGAACCCAGGTAATACTATCCTTATGAAAAATGTGCACAAAGATGAGTCTTGCTCAACCAAGATACAACAAATAAGAGTTCAGCAAAAGTACTAACAAACGTGAGTAGTATGTGCAATAGTACATCTAAGACTTAAACAGGGTATAAATAATGCAATTGAATAATGGCAGGAGGAGAGAAAGTAAAAGAAAAGTACAGAAGCCCATTGACTGCTATATAGGTCACAGATGATAGCCCCAAAAAAAAAATTAAAAAGTGGCAAACCAGATAGTAAAAAGATAAGAAAATGGGACTAACAAAATTTTCAAAAGTTCTAAGTACAAAAATAACAATTGCAACAAAAATACAAATTTTCTTAAATAAATAAATAGACATTATGAAAGGCCAAAGAGAAAAACAACACTGAGAGAGTAAAATTAATATAATATATAGTAATTATTAAAAAAATATTATAATAGAGACTACAGGCATACCACATTTTGCTTTTTTGTGCTTCACAGATAACTGCATTTTTCACAAACTAAAGGTCTGTGTCATCTTGTGACAAGTTTACCATACCACTTTTCTAACTGAATTTGCTCCTTTCTTATCTTAACGACACATTTTGTAATCCTAACAGTATTTCAAACTTTTTCACTATTATTATATTTTTATGGTGACCTGTGATCAGTGATGTTTGATGTAATTTTTTAGGGGAACCATGAATCACACCCGTTTAAGACAGTAAGCTAAATCAATAAATGCATATGTTCTGACTACTACATCGACTAACTTGTTCCCCCATTTCTCTCACTCTCCTTGGGCGTTCTTATTCCCTGAGACACAACAATGTTGAAATTAGATCAATTACTAACCCTACAGTGACCTTTAAGTAAAAGGAAGAGTCAACTGATGCGGCAAACTTCAAAGTTGTTCTATTTCAAGAAATTGCCACAGGCACCTAGCCCTTCAGCAACCACCACCCTGACCAGTGAGTAGCCATCAACACAGAGAGAAGACCCTCCACCAGCAAAAAGATTACAACTTGTTAAAGACTCAGATGACAATGAACAGTTTTTAGCATGAAGTATTTTTAATTAAGATATGTACATTGTTTGTCAGATATGCTATTTTACTCTTAGTAGACTACTGTATAGTGGAAATATAACTTTTATATNGGAAATATAACATTTATATGCTCTGGGATACCAAAACATTTGTACGATTCACTTAATTGCAATATATGCTTTACTGTGGTGGTCTGGAACCAAATCAATAATATGTCCAAGATTTGTATATACTCAATTTAAGTGTGAACAGACATAATTCACTTATTGAAATAAAACAATTTTCAAATTGGGTAACAAAACAGTCAACAAACAACTCTATGCTCTGCACAAGAGACAAACATAAAAGTAACTTTGAAAATATAAAAAATAATAAAATGTCCTGGGTAAAGATAAAGGTACATCAGGCAAATGCAAATAAGATAAAGGTTTATGACCATATCAGATAAATTAGAATTCAAGCCAAAAATATTACTGTAATGAAGAAGAAAACTTTCAGTGCTAAAAGACACATTCATTTTGAAGGTAAAAAAAATGTACAACTGCCTATGCACCAAATAAAACAGCAACTATTATAAAAAATTATAAAAAATATAATTTTAGAACAATGGAGCTTTCCTCATAGCTCAGTTGGTATTTGTGTGCAATGTAGGAGACCCCAGTTCCATTCCTGGGTCAGGAAGATCCACTGGAGAAGAAAAAGGCTACCCGCTAGAGTATTCTGGCCTGGAGAATAACATGGGGTCACAAAGAGCTGGACACAACTGAGTGACTTTCACTTTCACTTTACAGATGTGAGAGTAAATAGATGGAAGCACATTAAGAAACATTAAAATAACATGGTCAGTGCAACACAGTTCAGACATGCTGACTAGTGGATTCCTGTTTTATTCTATGCATTACAACCCATTATTATCATTATTTATTTTGATATTCAAATCATTTCAGGTGCCTATGGGAGCACCTTCAATCTAGCTCCTGTTCTTTCTGACTTGTTTCAATCACTTTTTTTTAAAGTGAGCACTGATTTTTAACACAACAAGATAGTCCTGCCCCTGCCCTGGAATCAGCCATTTCTCTAAGGATCTCTAGAACCTTTCAGTAAGGAATGATTTTTAGAAACCAAGATCTGAGAATAAAGTGTGTTCATTGCTACAGTCCCCTTTAAAGAGACAGCGATAGGAAAAAAAAAAAGAATGTACACATACATACACAAATAACTATGTTCATATCTATATCCATATATCTCTATCTATACATTCGAGTTTTCCTTTTCATATTTGTAACTCCCTTTTCTAACAGTGAAAAACACAGCTCTTCTTATCCTCAATGTATTGACCCATTCACTTACTCCTAACTCACACAGAAAGTTGTTTTAACATCGCTAACCTACACGTGTGAAAATCGGACCTACTAAATACAGTTCAGAATTTGTTTATAGTTCTTTTTTGCCCTTAGTCGGAAAGTATTGTGTTCAAAATTTTATTTGGGTTACTAATATTTTTCAAATAGCATGGAAACTATAACAATAAAATACACTAGTGAAACAAGAAATTTCTCTCATTATGTCTTCTCTTTTTAAGGTGCAACGTTATACAATACTACAAAAATATCATACCACATAGAACAAATACCATGTTATGCCTTTTTTTTCAAATGACTCAAAAATACCCCACTATCAAGATTCTTATAACTTTATGCATGCTCAGTTATGTTCGACTCTATGACCCCCATGGACTAGCCTGCCAGGCTCCTCTGTCCATGGGATTTCCTAGGCCAGAATACTGTAACAGGATGCCATTTCCTACCCCAGGGGATCTTCCCAACCCAGGGCTCAAACCCACGCCTCTTCAGTCTCCTTAACTGGCAGACAAATTCTTTACCACTGTGCCACCTGGGAAACCTTATGTTCAACTTATTTTCTAGAAACAAAAGACAAATAAAATCATTCCACTCACTCTAACATGTTTGAATTAGAAACAGATTCCATCTCTTGCAAAATTAAAATTCTCATTAGTAACACATTAATTCTATTATATACATTGAACCTTTGAATCTAGATCTGGGGTCTACTAAGTTTCCAGTGCCTTGGAAAGCTTCTGTTATTGGAGTATGCCAAGAAAATAGTAAAAAAAAAAAAAAAAAAAAGTAAAAGTATGTTTTCTACATTATTTTTCTCTAACTGTATAATTGAAGTAAAATAATGGATAATCAGAAATGTAGATAATAAAAGAGAAGCTAAAATATTAAAACATTCAACCTATTGTACAATAAAGAAATTTACACCACAAAGTAAAAGCAATATAAAAAGTAAACTCTATTCTCTCATCAATCAAAATAAGAGAGTCATTTTAAAACTGTGACCATGTAAAATGAAAATTAGTTATTTAGAAACTCCACTGGAAACACTTTATGAAACCCATTAGTCCCTGGGGTTACCAATTCACACAATGATCATCTTAATGACTTATTTTTGTTTGTCATTAATGTATTTTCTCTTTACTTTTATAATATTCATCAATTTGTCTTATCTTTCTAAGTAATTTTTTGAAACTTTTCTAATGTATACTTGACAAACAGTAAACTTCACATATTTACAGTGTACAATTTGACAAGTTTGGGGATGTCACCTGCACGAAATTATCTCAACAATCATGATAATAAAAATTTTTTTTATCCCCCAAAGTTCTCATGTTTCTTTGTAAGCCACCGCACCTTCTACCCACATTCACATGTAAACAGTGATCTGCTCTTTATGACTCTACATTAATCTTCACTTCTAGAATGTTATATAAATAGAATCATGTATTATATAGTGTTTTGTTTCTAGCTTTCTTCACATAACATGATTTTAAGACTCATCATGTTCCTGTGTATATCTGTATTTCATTCACTTAAATTTCTGAGTAGTATTTCATTTTACTGACTTACTTCAATTTACTGACTTATTATTCACTAGCTGATAAACACTCAGGCTGTTTCCAGTTTGGGGTAAATAATACTAGTTTAGGTTAATAATAGTGCCATAAACATTCATATACATGCCTCCCATTTTTTCCTGAATAAAGACCTAGAAGCAGAATGGGTACTTATTACTTATGTTGCAACTACATTGATCTTGGTATATATTTTTCTCTGAAGGTCAAAAATCACCAAAATACTAAGAAAAAAGATTAAAACTTAATGATTAATCAGGAAAAAAATGAAAAAAAAATGGGAATTCATGACATTAAATTACAAGTAGACTATGCACATAAGTGTGAAAAGAATTATCCCAGATGATATAAAAAACACAAACCATGTTCCTCAGAATTTGTTTTCGAAGACATTAATTCTACTTTTGGATGAAGTTCTTCTGGAAGAAAGATCATAGCTATCTTTTATCCCAAACACTATCACAGTGATTAGAATACATCAAGGTCATAATAGTGTTTGTTAGAATTAGAATAATGACCTTAGATGAGCTCATAAAGGAGACAAACAGAAATTATAATATGTGTAAAATGTTAACAACTTACAAGACAAAATGTTTTATAACCACAATTGGGCTCTAATAAATAATCGGTTTTACTTCTATTTTCTAGCATTAAGTCTTCAGACCAACACTGTTTTGTCTTTAATTTTACAGTCTTATAAATATACAATAAAATTTTATTAAAATATTTNATTAAACCCTAGCGAAATGCTCAAATGTGCAAAATCAGATTTTAAAAATCTACTCTGTTAATGCTTCTTTTATAATTAAGCAATGATGTCCTAAAAGCATACTTCTAGAATTGGATGTGGGACCATAAAAATGGGTAAATTAATTTTCTAAATATAAACGCCATATTAGAAGGTAATTAGAAAGTCCTCAGAGATGCTTATCATTAAATTACATGCTGCTTCCTTTGTTTTCCACTGCGTAGGGAACGGCTTTACATTTCTATGAATATCTTTTCCATGAATATCTTTTCCATACTAATCATTACATACATTTTTTTTTATATTTAAAAGCTAAGGATATCTCATTGTATAGAAGCTTTAAAATATTTCTTTAAAAAAAGTCTTGTAAGTTTTTTAAGGGAAGATAAATGCATAAAACTTCATTTTTCCCTTTTAGTTATCATATTTAATATTTCATAAAAGTTTACATTTTATGTAGATGAGAATTAGAGATTTACTTGCATTCTTCAAAGAGACTCCTGTATTCTTTGTACAGTAAAAATTAAGGGAAAAGAAAAATTTTGGACTAAAACACAGCTGCATTTGAATAAAACACTTTCATAAAAGACCTTTTGCATTTTATATCAATGGCATCAGATTCATTGAGAGTTTCTATTTCTGCAGGTACAGTTAAAAAGAAAAAGCAGAGATGTCAAAGAGCAATTAGTAAACATGGAGAAAGTATGTTCAAACAAATAGAAAATAGCACAGATGAAAGATTATCTTCAGACATCAGTAAAAATAAGAAGATGTATTTCACTAGGAAGCATTAAATAAAGACCTGAGCAGAGAATCAAGATTCCCAATTTCTAGTTCAGGGTCTGTTAAAATGTAACTGGAACACTAGAGAAGCCCCAGAATCAAACACTTCTACAGCAAAAACAACCCTGCTGGTTAAGAAGGTATGTCCCTTAAGAACTGATTATATATGAGGTAGGTAAGAAGTTGACATCACTGGCTACAGAGTTTATACGAAATCCAAATTATCCACTTGAGCTAAAGTACAATATTGTTCTTTCCTGAATGTTTTGGTATTTTTTCATGCTAGGAAGAGATGTCTTCAGGGAAAAGGGAATAAGCTCAGAAGGGAAAACCTATAACACACTTAAGAATAGATGTGGAATAAGAACACTAAGACTTTCGTTTCCAGCCATTTTGGTTAACATAATTTTAATATTTGACAGCTTAAAATATGCTTTTTTGTTGCTATCTTCAATTGGTCCGCCTAATAGGATTATCCTTAAAAGGAAATGGTCTCTTTACCAATTTGGAAGAAAAAAAGAAAAGCAAAACTGAAGAATGCACCTGAACTCGGCCACAAAGTAGACCCAGGAAATAAGGGAAGGATATAAGTAAGTTTAAAATAAAGCTGAGGTCCAACACTCTGGGTTTGCTAAAAATCAGAAAGGAGAGCAAAGTAGCTAAAGCAAGTCTGAACCTTTAGCCCTAATTCTAAAAATTAAAGGACAAACACAAAACTTTTCCTCTGACAGACTTCATCTAAGACAACTCTCTCCTTTTCTCAAGAAATCTCTTTGCAATATTTTCTTTAAGTCACTTAACTTTTTTCCTCAATTTTTTCATCTCTTAAAGGTAAAAATGTTACTTTAAAAGTTTCTAAAGTCCTTTCATCTCTAAAATGTTATTATCAATATTTAAAGTAGTCATTCTACCCGCAAATTCTCATTAAAAGGACTTTGTGAATGCATTTTCTATACTTCTGTATAATATTCTTGAAATAGGTAACCATACAGTCATAAATGGACTAGCAAGAAAACAGTCTGAGTTTTAAATATTCCTATACTAATACATTAAATGACAAGAGAAAATGACATAAGGAAATAATATTCTGGCTTATTGAGTATAAGAAAATGACATTCAGAATTAAACTGTATAGTATAAAAGAGTGAATTTTTCAGAAAAGATTCAGACTAAAATATTTCCTAAGTACACCTCAAAACTAAAAACTTCCAACTTTTATACTTCTCCCATTACTCTGGTTTTAGTTATCATTATATATCTCAAAGATTACTGAAACGGTATCAAGAGCACTACGTCATAATCTTCAAATCTATTCTCTTTTAGTTATACAATGTTTTCAATGTCAAAACTGACTTTTAGCCTCTGCCTAGGATGTAGAAAGCCGGAATGACTGTCATTTCCACCGTAACAATAACAAAGGGCCTATTTCTTATATATGATTATAATTTTTCTTAAACCAATTAGAGAGACAAAGTCACAGAGTATAAAAAGTTAACCTATCAATAAAATGTAAAGAAAGACAAGTGTCCCCAAGAAAGACATTTTAAAGTATTGATTTATCCAAAGTTGAGCATGGAGGGAAGACAGGAACACCATACAAGCTGGTAAGAAAAAACTTAATGAACTGCTTAAGGCTAAGCATGGACTGGCATGAGAGTACAGAATACGATACTAGGACCTTCAGACACAAAGATAGTTACAACTCATTCAAGGGCTCTACACTACAGACCATATGCTCACAAGAAATACTGGGGGCAGAGAGGGAAACTAAAGAAAGCATCTCTTTTGATAGAGACTTGGGGGAAGAAACTAGTTATTGCAGAACAGGCCAAGTTCAGTTCGGTTCAGTCGCTCAGTCGTGTCTGACTCTTTGTGACCCCATGAACTGCAGTACACCAGGCCTCCTTGTCCATCACCAACTCCCAGAGTTCACTCAAACTCATGTCCATCGAGTTGGTGATGCCATCCAACCATCTCATCCTCTGTCGTCCCCTTCTCCTCCTGCCCCCAATCCCTCCCACCATCAGAGTCTTTTCCAATGAATCAACTCTTCGCATGAGGTGGCCAAAGTACTGGAGTTTCAGCTTTAGCATCATTCCTTCCAAAGAACACTCAGGACTGATTTCCTTTAGAATGGACTGGTTGGATCTCCTTGCAATCCAAAGGACTCTCAAGAGTCTTCTCCAACACCACAGTTCAAAAGCATCAATTCTTCGGTGCTCAGCTTTCTTCACACTCCAACTCTCACATCCACACATGACCACTGGAAAAATCATAGCCTTGACTAGATGGACCTTTGTGGGCAAAGTAATGTCTCTGTTTTTGAATGTGCTGTCTAGGTTGGTCATAACTTTCCTTCCAAGGAGTAAGCGTCTTTTAATTTCATGGCTGCAATCACCATCTGCAGTGATTTTGGAGCCCCAAAAATAAAGTCTGACACTGTTTCCACTGTTTCCCCATCTATTTCCCATGAAGTGATGGGACCAGATGCCATGATCTTAGTTTTCTGAATGTTGAGCTTTAAGCCAACTTTTTCACTCTCCTCTTTCACTTTCATCGAGAGGCTTTTTAGTTCCTCTTCACTTTCTGCCATAAGGGTGAAGGTCTACCCAAAACATTCTTCCATGTGAGACAAAAGCCTTAAGCTGCCAGAAGAAAGGCAGTAAATCCTGCTGCCTCTAGGACACAGATGAAGGACTATTATGGCTGGAGGGATGGAACAGGAAACAAAACCTGTTCCTCTGAGATAAATAAGGGCAGAAAACCAGAGGACTGCACAGAAACTCAACATGACTGTGAAGATCCACCCAGATGACCTAGTAAATGGGTCTAAAGCTGAGGATGATCTAGGACACTGTAGAACAGGGGTTCCCCAACCCACTCTCCCCGACACAGTGCACAGCCTGTTGGGAACCTAGCGGAACAGCAGGAAGTGAGTGGCAGGCCAGTAAGTCCATCGCTCACCGGCACCACCCCCATCCCACTCCCCAACCCTCATTCTGTGGAAACTTGTCTTCCGTGAAACCAGTCCGGGTGCCAAAAAGGTTTGGGACGGTTGATGTAGAACATCCAACCCATGCCCCTCAACACCACTAGTAAGACCTCAGGAACAAGCAACATGAGGCATAACCTAAAAGGAGGACAGAACAGAAATGAGAAAAAATCTTCTGGAAGCCAACTTCCACCTTAAACAAAAGGTGACAATGAAGTAACATAAAGCCAACAATGCACTAAGTAAACCCTAGCAACACAAAATCCCAAGCCAGCTCAGTTCCTGACAAGACTAGCCCAACTCTGCACTGAAGTATATCAGAAGAAAAGGTATGCCAATCCAGGCAGAGCTTACTTGATTCTCTTTTACATTGTGTCCAGCCTTCAACCAAAATTTATGAGACACAAATGGAAAAAAAAAATTATGTCAGAACACTCATCAGCCAAGAAAGAAAGCAATCAACACAGCCTGACACAGATATGGTCCAGATGTTATAATTTTCAGGCAGAGAATTTAAAATAACTGTGATTAATGACAAAGGCTTTAGTGGAAAGTGGGTAACAGAACCACACACACAGACTTTGAAAATTATAAAAAAAAAAGAATCAAATAGAAGTGTTAGAAATGAAAACACAGAAACAGACATGAAGAGTGCTTTCTACTGATTGATCAATAGATTGGACATAGGCACGGGAAGAAGTAATGCGTAGAAAATAGGCCAGTGGGAGGGAGTCTGGAGAGTAAATGTGTGGGAGGCTCTAGTCAGAACTGAAGAAACAGTCTCCAACAAATTTAGCCTGGAACCCTAGAGGTGGCCAAGAAGCAAGAGCTCACAGAAAAGTCTGAGAAACTGCTGGGTCCAGTCACCACAACTGTAAAACAGGAAGGTGTGGGAAGATCTCCAAAGCTACTGCAACTAGGCATCATTACATGCCAAGAATAATGACTTCTATTTAATCTCCATATTCCAAATAGCATGTAAGATTCTCTTAGCACCTAACTTTAACCTGGAGCCATACAAGGAATGGAATTCTAGAAAATACACTTTCTAGCTTTAGTATGAAGTATTGGTGGCACTCAGTTGACCATATACAATCCAGAACATTTAGTATTTCAAAACAAGCTAAAAATGAAGAATATGGTATAAGATGAAAGCGTAGGTGTTAGTCACTCAGCCGAATCTGATTCTGCAACCCCACAGACTGTAGCCCGCCAGGCTCCTCTGTCCATGGAATTTTTCAGGCAAGAGTACTGGAGTGCGATGCCATTTGCTTTTCCAGGGGATCTTCCTGACCCAGGGATCAAACCAAGTCTCCCACATTGCAGGCAGATTCTTTACTGTCTGAGCCACCAGGGAGTGCATCGTTTTGGCCTTAAGAGACCCAAAACAAAGAACAAGCTGAGTTATGCTGCACCTGGACTTCTGACCCAAAGAAACTGGGAGATAACAAATGGATGCTCCTGTTTTCTGCTAAATTTGTGGTAATTTGTGAGAGCAGTTAGAGAAAACTAAAATATCTCCTTACTGGCCATGCTGATTCCTAATCCTTCTACAAATTGAACCCATGTTTGCCATTCCTCTGCTTAAAACTACCACTGAAACCTCACTGCATTCTCAGGTAAAGTTCTATCCCCATGCATGAGCAGATAAGACCGTTATTTAGTGCAGTATCTGTTTAATTCTCCAGCTTATTCAGCCACCAAATGTCTTGACAGTCTCTGCCCTAAACATTCCAAATTATTTTTGTTCTGAAAAATAGAAAGCAAAGGAGCCTTTGCACATGCTGAGTATTGCATGGAAGAGCCTCTTTTTAATTCATCTCACTCAGCTTTCAGGACTCAGATTAAATATTACTGAACCCCCCTCAGTAATATCTGACCCTCAAGCCTGGTTAGGCAGTCTGCCTATGTTTATTCCTATCAGGGTGTCTTTAATTATTTATTGGAAATTGCCTCAATTTCTCAATCTCTTCCACTAAACTACAAGATAGGAGACTTGGTATTTTATTCTTCAAAGCAGTTCAAGTAATGCTTGCCACACACACAAACACAAAGATGGAAGGTAGAATTTTAAAGAATCTATTAATATGAAATATAAGAACAAAGTTAAAATAATAAGCAATTATTAAAGGTAATATTACTTTTTCTAGATTGATGGTATAATTTCTTCTGCCTTCATAATATTTAAAAATACTATAATTTTAATGATTGGAAATTACTTTGAATTTACTTTAAATTTGAGCTTACTTCAAAATGTTTTCCCCTAGGATTATTTCTAAGAAAGAATGGTTAGGCATTTTTTTCTAAGTAGAAAATATCAAATTTGTAGTATTGTTCCAGTTTTCTCAAAATAATCTGTTTCTAGCTAACTTTTTTTTCTAAAGTTCATGACCCAAGAACTTTTCACAGTGCTCACAGTGAGTTACCATGGTAACTCGAAATGTTTCCCACCATCTCATAGATCAGGTTCATCATGATTGCCGTAAGACTGCTGAGAGAGTGATTAATGGATGAAGTCACTGCAAAAGGGTTTATAAAAATGCTATCACATTTGAAAACCAAAGGACAATATAGAATGTACCATTCACAAGATTTTGAACACTAAATTTTGAAAATACATTATTTTTTAAAAGAGTAAAAAGCATACTAGCAAAAGATTAACTCTTTATGATTGTCTAGAAGGACAAGACTTGTCATACACTGTGCCAATAAAAACTACTTGACCTTAAATATTTTAAAAGAATCTGGGGGTGAAGGATGAATAAATTAGGAGTTCAGGCAGGTTTAATATATATACACTACTATGCATAAAATGACTTGTGAATTGTAAGACTTGTGAATCTTACATGCCATTTAGAATCTGTCGTCACATATCCTACACTGCTGAGTTAGGAGGAGCACTTTCCATTTTTTTTGCTTCTCTTGAAATTCCTTAAATACAGGATTGTTCATGATGACTTTTAAGAATTAAATTAGAAAGACAGATGTCTGGAAATAAAAACTAAAATTTACTGAAAGCTCATCGATTAAGCTTTTCTTCCTGATATTGAAACTTTGTGTAGTTGGTATCAATGCCATTTTTTGTTTTCTTTTTGGCTGCTACACGGCATGAGGGATCTTAGTTCCCCGACCAGGGATCAAACCCTGGCCCTTGGCAGTGAAAGTGCAGAGTCCTAACCACTGGACTGCCAGGAATTCCCCCAAATGCATTTGGGGGGTGGGGCAGGAGGCTGCCCTGGGTCTTGTTGCTGTACAATAATTGCTGCAAGCAACTCTGCAGTTGAGGTACACGGGCTTGTTGTCCTAGTGGTTTTTCTTGTTGCAGAGCACAAAATGATCATCCTCTGGCAAACTGTACATTTACTTTTTGACTGTTTTCTGTCTTCCTTATGAGACTGTAAGCTCTATGAAGGCAAGGGTTTTGTTCCTCCCTGGAATTCTGTTATCCAGAACTGTGCCTAATAAATAAAACCCACAAGCTAAAATTTAGTTATCCATTCAAATACCTTCAAATTCTCTAACCTGTTAGGGTATTACCTAAATATATCTAATAAATAAATATACCTAAATGTACCTAATAAATAATAGAAGCTTAGTAAATATTGTGGGCTTCCCTGGTAGCTCGGTCAGTAAAGAATTTGCTGCAAGTGCAGGAGACCCGGGTTCAGTCCCTGGGTGGGGAAGATCCCCTGGAGAAGGAAATGGCAACCCACTCCAGTATCCTTGCCTGGAAAATCTCATGGACAGAGAAGCCTGGTGGGCGGCAGTCCATGGGGTCACAAAGAGTCAGGCATGACTCAGCGACTAACACTTACTTAACCTCATGCATAAAATAGAAAACCAACAAGGAGCTACTGCATAACACAAGTAATTATATCCAATATTTTGCAATAACTTAAAGGGAAAATAATATGAAAATACATATTTTTATGTATAACTGAATCACTTTGCTATACACCTGAAATTAACATTTTAAATCAACTATACTTCAATAAAAATATGATTT
Organism: Redunca redunca; assembly: GCA_006410935.1. Taxonomy (NCBI): domain Eukaryota; kingdom Metazoa; phylum Chordata; class Mammalia; order Artiodactyla; family Bovidae; genus Redunca; species Redunca redunca. Next base: position 15,156 of record SJYQ01005435.1, read on the forward strand.
TAATATAAGATATCCAAAATAGGAATGATACAATTAACTTATAAGGGAAAGAAAATTGTATATAAAGCTAAGACAATTTAATAATACTCTGTCTCCATTGTATTAATGGTAATGAAGGTATAAAAACATTGACATAAGGACAGCTCTTTCACAAGATTCATCACAGAAGTCTGCAAGTCAAATCACTGAGTTCTGCTTTCAATCTCTGAGAACAACTAGACACTAATATTCATTGAACTGAATATTCACTGAATTGGGAATAAAGCTTCTTAACTGGCAATTCTGATACAATGTACTCTCAGAGAAAACAAGGGTACCATCAAAAGAGAAAGAACTTACTGAAGCTCCATGCCAGTTTCTGATTCAGATAAGGAACATGATAAAGATAATACTAGCTTATCAGCTGCTATTTGAATCTCTCTTTTTTCAGTACTCACAAAGATAACTGGAGAATTCAAATACTAACTACTATCATATCATGCTGATTTTCATTAAATTTGGCAAAAGGGTGCCCAGCATGGGAATATTAAACTACTTTCCAACCATATGACAAAAAAAGGTTTTTGTATTTATAGCCATTATGCTTTAACTTTTTTAATACTGGCACCCATTGAAGTCTAGATAATTAAAGTCAGCTACAAAATACTTCTTTTCAAATCTTCATGCCTTGAGAAAAAGACCCTTTAAGGAAAACTGAACTTTAGTGTACTATATAAAATAGAAAATTATAGTCTCACAAACACTATAAAGTTTTTAAAGTACATTAATCACATAAACAAAAGACAGCATTATTTGACAACTCAAAATCATAATAGTCTATAGAAGTCAAATTAGTTATTTTACAAAATTCTGTATTATACAATAGATACCCAAAATCTTTCCAAACTATCATCATTTTCTGATTTATAAAGAGCACTGTGTTAAGTTTACAGATGTTGAATTGATTAAGACGACTCAGGAGACTAAATTAAGGCAGTAAAAAAAAAAAATACTTGAAAACAAATTATATTTAATGTCACTAAATTTAATTCAGAAACAAGTTGACAAGTTTTAAAACCATTATCCATCTTTCACACTGAGAGATACTTACTTTTTTTTTATGAATAGTACTAAGAGATTTTCTAAATTAACATGGAGATAGGTTACCTGATATCCACAGTGGGTCTGACAGAAGAAAAAAAGTAACACATAATATTAACAACACAAGCTCAAAAGGACAAAACTGTATTTTATAATCTGGATTATTTAGTTAGCACTTTAAAAAGTTATACCTGTTATTTTCAATGTTAGCATCTACCAGGAAGGTAGTGAATAGAAGAGTCACCTAAATAAAGCTCTGGCCAGTTTCAGTGCATGATGATGCCATTTAGCATGCTGCTGCTGCTAAGTCGCTTCAGTCGTGTCCGACTCTGTGCGACGCCATAGACGGCAGCCCACCAGGCTCCCCTGTCCCTGGGATTCTCCAGGCAAGAACACTGGAGTGGGTTGCCATTTCCTTCTCCAATGCGTGAAAGTGAAAAGTGAAAGCGAAGCCGCTCAGTCGGGTCCGACTCTTAGCGACCCTATGGACTACAGCCTACCAGGCTCCTCCATCCATGGGATTTTCCAGGCAAGAGTACTGGAGTGGGCTGCCATTGCCTTCGCTGACCATTCAGCATGGAAACCATTTTAATTCACAGCAAGTGCATATCAAAGTATCTTTCCTGGCCTTCTACTATAAGAGCTCATGGTTTCATAGGTAAATTAATAATATGGTGCCATAATTTGACTTTCACTATCCCTGACTCAACTTAGTCCTCAAATTCTAGCCACAGCACTGGCTCCGGGTCCAAGTTAAAGACGGTAAAGGTATTTTGAGATTTTCTTTGGAATTCTTGAGCTGTTATTTTCTCTGAACACAAGATAATAGATGTTACAAGATACTTATGGTTTATAGATGAATAGTCTCTCAGGTCCATCAAAACCCTTCAAAGTTATCTCAATTGGTTTTGGCATCAACATTGACTCACCATATATTGACAAACCAATTCCAAGCATTATGAACAAAGATATCCTTCCCCATACAATGCCAGCTTTAGGCCGCTGAAAATATACTACTTCTAGAACTACAGCCAGGAGAAGGTCAAGTGTTCATCTAGGAAATCAGAACTAGACACTGAGGATTCCTTGCAGCCTTTGTGGGAGTATCTTGCGAGAGGCTGGCATATCTGCTTAGAACCCTGTAGTACATGAAACAGACTCAACTTAGTTTGAACAAAGGCAAATCAAACTGAAATGCTAGGTGAAGGTACTGGTGGTCATTATTGGAGAAAATATTTAAAACAAAGAGCTTTTTCACCTATTTAACATTGCATACAGTTAACTGATGTAATCAACACACTTCAAAAAACCTAAGGACACTGGAAGCACTCAATGAAAGGACTGGTAGCAACCATGATCATGTGACACTGAAAGCAATACATTAGTTCAAAAAGAAGCATCACTACGAACGAAGCTAGTGGAGGGGATGGACTTCCAGCTGAGCTATTTCAAATCCTAAAAGATGCTTCTGTTAAAATGCTGCACTCAACATGCCAGCAAATTTGGGAAACAGCAGTGGCCACAAGACTGGAAAAAGTCAGTTTTCATTCCAATCCCAAAGAAAGGCAATGCCAAAGAAAGTTCAAACTACCACACAATTGTACTCATCTCACATGCTAGCAAAGTAATGCTCGAAATTCTCTAAGCGAGGCTCCAACAGTACATGAACCGAGAACTTCCAGATGTTCAACCTGGTTTTAGAAAAGTCAGAGGAACCAAATATCAAATTGCCAACATCTGTTGGATGACAGAAAAAGCAAGAGAGTTCCAGAAAAATATCTGCTTCTACTTTATTGACTATGTCAAAGCCTTTGACTGTGGGGATCACAAAAAACTGTGGAAAATTCTGAAAGAGATGGGAATACCAGACCACCTGACCTGCCTCTGAGAAATCTGTATGCAGATCAAAAAGCAACAGTTAGAACTGGACATGGAACCATGGACTGGTTCCAAATTGGGAAAGGAATATGTCAAGGCTGTATATTGTCACCCTGCTTATTTAACTTATATGCAGAGTATATCATGAGAAATGCCCGGCTGGATGAAGCACAAGCTAGAATCAAGATTCCCAGTAGAAATATCAATAACCTCAGATATGACAACACCCTTATGGCAGAAAGTGAAGAGGAACTAAAGAGCTCCTTGATGAAAGTGAAAGAGGAGAGTGAAAAAGTTGGCTTAAAGCTCAACATTCAGAAAATGAAGATCATGGCATCTGGTCCCATCACTTCAGGCAAATAGATGGGGAAACAATGGAAACAGTGACAGACTTTATTTTGGGGGGCTCCAAAATCACTGCAGATGAAGACTGCAGCCATGAAATTAAAAGACACTTGCTCCTTAGAAGACAAGCTCTGACCAACCAAGACAATATATTAAAAAGCAGAGACATTACTTTGCTGACAAAGGTCCGTCTTGTCAAAGCTATGGTTTTTCCAGTAGTTATCTATGGTGTGAGAATGGGACCATAAAGAAAGCTGACTGCCGAAGAATTGATGCTTTTGAACTGTGGTTTTGAGAAGACTCTTGAGAGTCCCTTGGACTGCAAGGAGATCCAACCAGTCCATCCTAAAGGAAATCAGTCCTGAATATTCATTGAAAGGACTGATGCTGAAGCTGAAACTCCAATACTTTGGCCACCTGCCTGCGAAGAACTGACTCTAGAAAAGACCCTAATTCTGGGAAACATTGATGGCAGGAGTAGAAGGGGACGACAGAGGATGAGATGGTTGGATAGTATCACTGACTTGATAGACATGAGTTTGAGCAAGTTCCAGGAGCTGGTGATAGACAGGTAGGCCTGGCATGCTGCAGTCCATGGGGTGCAAAGAGTTGGACATGACTAAGCAATTGAACTGAAGTGAACTGAAAAAGGTTCGATACAAGCTGCTGGTAATGATAATAACAGAAACAACAACAGTAACAACACAGTACTTTTCTGAATGCTTCATTGCTTTTCACATGTCTTAGCATGAATGTTTGGAATTTCACAATATTTATTATTATTATTAATTTTATTAGCATAATATCCTATTTAAATAGGGCTTCCCTGGTGGCTCAGAAGATAAAGAATCCCCTTGCAGTGTAGCAAGCCAAGGTTCATCGCTGGGTCAGGAATTCCCTTTTCTCCTGGAGAAGGGAATGGCTACCCACTCCAGTGTCCTTTCTTGCCTGGAGAATTCCATGGACAGAGGAGCCTGGCAGGCTACAGTCCACAGGGTAGCGAACAGTCAGATACAACTGAAGGGACTTAGTATATATACAAGGCTCCTTTGGATCCTTACACTAAGTAACTAAAGCTGTTAAAAATGTAACTGTCTTACATTATGTCTATCTGAAAAGATAATTGTTTGGAAGTACTACTTATGCTATTCTGTTAACAGAAAAGATTTCTACTACTTTTTGTATTACCAGCTCAAGAAATTAAACTAATCAGAATAACAAGAGCTCAGTTTAGACTAATTTCAAACTTCAAATGAAAACATCAGGAAAAGTAAAAAGAATCTAAGTTAACATTCAATCTTGTGAATACCATCCCACCTAGAATTATATTGTTATATGCATATAAACAGAAAAATCTTAAAAAGTAGTTTTACATTGTACAGAGAACTGTGTGGTGCAATTAAATTTGAATAGAGACTTTTTCCAAAATAACTTTTATTTCAATTGTATTATATATCACACAACTATTTACTCCAACTTCTTTCAGCTGTAAAATTACCACTTTTGTACTTTTTTCATTCCAAATGAAAAGCAAATATTATAAATTGAAACAAATTGAAACTTCATACTCACTGTTAGACAAATAGATTCTGTTTAGGAAATTTACTTAATGCCACAGAACTGCCATCACAAGTTTTTAGATAGATGGGCAGACAGATAACCAGGCGTGCTATCAACACTGTATTTTAAGGACACTGGGTCAAATCTTTATAAGAATTCTGATTCTGAGCTTTGGCTGCTTAAAGTTAATTTAATAATAATCAGGGAGCACTTTTAAGCTTACTGTATCCTTTAACTAAATATATTATAGATAAAAGCATAGAATAGAAGCATAAAATAAAATGTGTACTTTGCTGGAGGAACTCAGAAAAAAGTTACTCAACAGAAGTAAGCAAGCAGGAATCTTGAGGCCAGCAATTGAATAAATTAACTGGAAGTGTATTATTACATCATAGAATTTTTTTTTAAATCTCAAAAGTAGAATTGGGGTTAAGGTACTGAGACATCGTAATAACTAGTATATGAACAAATACATAGACTTCTTTCCTCAAAAACAACAATGTAGGCACAGCTGAAGAGTCATGATTAAAATGGAGAAACATTAGCTTGACTTTGTAAACAAGCTGAACATCAACAGTAAACGACATGAGCATCTTGACGGTAAACAAGCTGTTTCAGCTCCTTGCTGAGATGTAGGAAATATGTCATCAGAGTAACAAAATCTCACAAATAGATGGAATAGTGCTGGTAGCAAAAACACATATTTTAAGGAAGCACCCAATGTTCACTGAAGCACTGTTTACCATAGCCAACACATGGAACAAACTGAATGTCCATCGACAGATGAATGGATAAAGATGTGGCACATATACACAATAGAATATCACTCATCCATTTAAAAAAAGTGAAATAATGCCATTTGCAGCAACATGGATGGACCTGGAGATGATCATACTAAATGAAGTAAGTCAGGCAGAGAAAGACGAATACCTCACAAAATCACTTTTATGTAGACTCTTAAAAAAATAAAATAAAAAATGAACTTATTTACAAAACAGAAACAGACTCACAGACTTAGAGAATGAATTTATAGTCACCAGGGTAGAAGGATGGGAGAGACAGAAAGATTGGGAGTTCTGGACTGACATGTATACACTGCTATATTTAAAATAAAATGCCTTTCCATGAAAAGAAAGGTTAGTGCATGCAATCTTCAATATATTCTAAGAAGCATTGGGAGAGGCACAGCGGCAATTTGGAAAAAGGATGAGAGACCAGGAGCGAGACTGCTGGATCATATGGTAATTCTCTTTTTAGTTTTTTTAAGGAACCTCCATACTGTTCTCCATAGTGGCTGTACCATTTACACTCCCACTTACCATGTACTAGGGTTCTCTTTTTCTCCACAACCTTTCCAGTAATTTTTATTTGTAGACTTTTTAATGATGGCCATTCTAACCCATGTAAAGTGATACCTCATTATAGTTTTAATCTGCATTTCTCTAATAATTAGCATGTTAAACATCTTTTCATGTGCCTGTTGGCCATCTTGATGTCTTCTGTGAATAAATGTCTGTTTAGGTCTTCAGCACATTTCTGGATTGGATTGGTTTGGTTTTTGTTTGTTATTGAGCTGTATGAGCTGTTTGTATACTTTGAAAGTTAAGCTCTTGTTGGTCTCATTGTTTGCAAATATTTTCTCCCAGTATGTAGGTTGTCTGTTCATTTTTGTTATGGTTTCCTTCACTGTGTAAAAGCTTGTAAGTTTGATGAGGTCCAATTTGCTTGTTTTTGCTTTCATTTTGTTTGCGTTTGGAGACCAACCTAAGAAAACATTGCTAGGATTTATGTCAGAGAATCGATTGCCTATATCTCTCCTAGAATTTTTATGGTTTCATGTATTATATTTAAGTCTTTAAGCCATTTTGAGTTTACTTTCTTTATTTTCATGTGTTCTAACTTCATTGATTTACATAGGGCTATCCACTTTTCCCAGCATCACTTGCTAAGGAGACTGTCATTTTTCCATTGTACATTCTTGCCTCCTTTGCCTAAAATTAATTGACCATATGTGTATAAGTTTATTTCTGGGCTCTCTATTCTATTTCATTGATCTATATATCTGTTTTTTGTGCCAATACCACACTGTCTCGACAACTGTAAGTTCATAGTATTATCTGAAGTCTGGAAGAGTTATGCCTCCAACTTTGTTCTTGCTCTTCAGGAGTGTTTTAGTAATTCTGGGTCTTTTGTGGTTCCATATAAATTTTAGGATTATTTGTTCTAGTTCTGTGAAAAAATGTCATAGGTAATTTGATAGGGATCACATTAAATCTGCAGAATGCTTTGGTTACTATGGCCACTTTAAGTAACTATATTAATTCTTCTAATCCAAGAACATGAGATACCTATTTCCTATTTCCTTAAATCATCTTCTCTTCCTTTCGGAGAAGGCAATGGCACCCCACTCCAGTACTCTTGCTTGGAAAACCCCATGGGTGGAGGAGCCTGGTAGGCTGCAGTCCATGGGGATGCTAAGAGTTAGACACGACTGAGCGACTTCACTTTCACTTTTCACTTTCACACACTGGAGAAGGACAACCCACTCCAGTGTTCTTGCTTGGAGAATCCCAGGGACGGGGAAGCCTGGTGGGCTGCCATCTATGGGGTTGCACAGAGTCAGACACAACTGAAGCGACTTAGCAGCAGCAACTTCCTTTATCAATGTTTTATAGTTCTAATATAAGTCTTTCACCTCCTTGGTTAGGTTTATTCCTAGGTATTTTGCTTTTTGTTTTTTATTATGCAATTGTAAATGGAATTTTCTTTTACTTTCTGATATTTCCATTGTTAGTGTAAAGAAATGCAACAGACTTCTGTATATTACTTTTGCATCCTGCTACCTTGCTGGATTCATTTATTAGTTCTAATAATTTTTATTTGGAGTCTTTAGGGTTTCCTGTATAGAGAATCATGTCATAATTCTTTTAACTTTAGCCAACCTAATAGGTGTATAATGGTAACTCACTGTGATTTGTCCAGTTCTATCTGTGATTGTTTTAGACACTTAATATGCCTGAAAATAAATCCTTTTTTGCTTAAAATAGCTAAAGTAGTTTCTATTGTCAGCAACTGAAGTCTAATCCAGTACATTTTAGATATGTGAAGCAGTTTAGAAGAAAGAATAAGAAACTAAAAATAGTAGTAACAATGACTTGGGAAAAGTAATGGTTTCTTTTCTAATTTCAAAAATAATTGCTGGGGTCCAGCCCTGGTGGATCCAGGGAAATTCGAAGCATGGACGGCGTTGGCGAGGACAACTTATTTATTTATTAATATAGAAATATAAGATTAGATTAGGAAGAAATAGTGTAGTAGGAAAATTAAGTGGAGAAAAGAGGCTGAATAACTTGGTTTACGTGGAAAGCCAATAAAGTTCCAGGTAAGGACCTTGCACCATCCACGTTAGGCCACCGGTGTCCGTTTGAATATCGGAGAGTGCCCCGCGTTGGGCTCTCTCTCTTATGGATCTTAGAAGCCAGGACAAGTAAGTAGACATGGTGAGCCTCCATGCCCCAGATGGGAATTCAGTCTGAAATTAAAGAGGAGACACGGGGGAAACCAGTCCAGCAACTGGCTTCGGCCTCTACTGTCCTTTAAAGCCTTTTATATTTTTGATTATACATAGAGACCAATGGGTAATACAAAATTATGTAGCGTTAGCAGCCCAGACTCTGTCTGTATATCTTTTTGTATACAAAAGATCTCAGGTGATTTACATTATCTTCTGGCCAAGAGGCTTGCTAACACTTTTTGGCTCTCTTCCTTAATGAATGTTAATTTTGTTTCCCCTGAAGTGTTTTTCTTTAATCTGCATCCTTAAAGCACTAAAGTTACATCTCTATAGAACAAAGGCACAGTGGGTTATAACAAAGAAGGTATTTAACTCAAAGATCTAATGTTGCTAATACCAGGTCTACTACTTGTTTTTCTATATACCAACTATATCTAAAAATAAAGGATATGAAAATTTGGCAGCAAGTATTGGTTCAACAAATGAAACCTTTCATCAGTCCTATTCTAATGATTTTGACTCCTCGGAAGCCCCTACATTCCTAGGATGTTTTAAGCTTCTTGTGCCTCCTGCGGTCAGGAGGCCTCAAACAATCACATGCACAGCTGTATGAGTCCTGCAGGCAGGCTAGAAGGCCATCAAAGGGGTTTTTGGATTGAAACACTCGTATTATGCCCAGGAGATTTATTATCTAAAAGCTCTAATTTTTTCCAGAAAAAGGNAGGCTTGCTAACACTTTTTGGCTCTCTTCCTTAATGAATGTTAATTTTGTTTCCCCTGAAGTGTTTTTCTTTAATCTGCATCCTTAAAGCACTAAAGTTACATCTCTATAGAACAAAGGCACAGTGGGTTATAACAAAGAAGGTATTTAACTCAAAGATCTAATGTTGCTAATACCAGGTCTACTACTTGTTTTTCTATATACCAACTATATCTAAAAATAAAGGATATGAAAATTTGGCAGCAAGTATTGGTTCAACAAATGAAACCTTTCATCAGTCCTATTCTAATGATTTTGACTCCTCGGAAGCCCCTACATTCCTAGGATGTTTTAAGCTTCTTGTGCCTCCTGCGGTCAGGAGGCCTCAAACAATCACATGCACAGCTGTATGAGTCCTGCAGGCAGGCTAGAAGGCCATCAAAGGGGTTTTTGGATTGAAACACTCGTATTATGCCCAGGAGATTTATTATCTAAAAGCTCTAATTTTTTCCAGAAAAAGGTGGGGGGGGGGGCAGTCCCCTGTTAATGACAGAAGGGTAGGTAGAAAGCATAACACAGTAAAGCAGGCAGATTCTGGTCTTGGGGGGTGGATGCTCAGGAAATTCCAGGGGGAACACCTGAAGCCATCACGTCCTTGCGTTTGTCAGGCTTCCTTCCGCATGACCTTCTCATGGGTGAGATTCCTCACGCTGGCTCCCGGCAATTAATAATAATAAAAGAGCAAAGATTTGGGAGTAAAGATAATCCCAAAGGCTCAGGAGTATCATGACTATGAAAGGGAAGGTTAGGGAAGGTGAGATAGCCAATGAAAAATTTATTGGAAAATATGCCATCTCTGTGGAACTAAAGAGGGAAGAATGTGAGTTTATATCAAACAGGACAGAAATATCTGAAGATAAAACTGAAAAAGATCCCAGTGTAGGGAAAAAGCAGCAGGATGGTGGTTAGAATGGGAAAATATGAAACAGAAATGATTGACATTGGAAACAGAAATGAAACAGAAAAAAATGGATAAAATGTGGGCAGTCTAAATATTAATATATATAAGAGTAAAACGTATCAGTGACAACTGAGTGTTATAAACTCCAGGGGAAGCCAGTCACAGAGGGGTAACCACAAGTTTGTGAGATTTAACTCCAGGAGCTCCAGCAGAGTCCTATAGTAAGTAGCAGAGAAAAATTCTCTTGGTCTTCTTCCAAGAGTAGGGGAATAGGAACCATTTTGAAATACCTCAGAGCATGCTGTTCTTCTTTATATATATATATTTATTTATTTATTTTAAATTTCTATTTAATTTTTAATTGGAGGATAACTGGTTTACAATATTGTGATGGCTTCTGCCACCTATCAATATGAATAGGGAGGGAGGGACGTTCAAGAGGAAGGAGACTCTTTGTTCTTCTTGACAAGACCTGGCCTCAAGGCAAACTAGCTAACCAGAGCCTAACCATCTGGGGCTATTTTTCTGAGCCTAAGTAACTTTGGGAAGGTAAATAGCCAACTCCAGCCCACTCGAGTTATCCAGTCCCACCTAAAGAAAGAGAAAAAAGTGAGAAACACCTGTGAAGTTCACGGCCTAGAGGCTTAGGCTCACTAAAAGAATGAGACCATAGGGCTACAAAATGGACTATAATCCATAGGGCTACAGAATGCTCCCCCACCACACACACCTCAACACCACATTACTAACAGCTGATTCACAGCAATTCCTTCACTCTGTACATAATCCACTATGAAGAAAAAAATTACAAGGCATACCAAAAGGCAACAAAACACAATTTGAAAAGACAGAGAAAGCATTAGAACTAGACATGGAAGGTGTGTAATGAAATATCAGATCAGGATTTTAAGCAACAACTGATATGCTAAGGGCTTCAGTGGTACGTCCATGGTAGCTCAAGTGCTAAAGAATTTTTCCACAATGTGGGAGGCCTGGGTTCCATTCCTGGTGAGGAAGATGCCCTGGAGAAGGGAACAGCAACTCACTCCAGTGTTTTTGCCCAGAGGATCCTATGGGTAAAGGAGCCTGGTGGGCTACAGTCCACAGGGTCACAAAGAATTGAACATGACTAAGCAACTATTGCTTTCACTTTACAGTGGTTTAAAAAGAAAAGAACAGATAGGCAGTACCAGCAGAAAGACAGAAATCCTAAGAAAGAATCAAAAAGAAATTACAGATATAAAAACAAAAATAAACAATTCATTAGGCAGATTTATTAGTAAATTGGACATGGCTGAAGAAAGAATCCCTGAGCTAGAAAATATACAAACAGAATCTTTAAAAACAAAGTAAAGAAACCAGACTCACAATAAAGAACTGAAACGAGATCAGAAAAACCAAGACAGAAATTTTAAAAAAAAAGCACTACATACCAAAATCTCTGGGATGCAGTAAAAGGAGAAGAAGGCTCACAGCAATACAGGCCTAACTCAAGAAACAAGACAAATCCTATATAATCTAACTTTATACCTACTAAAAAAAAGAACTGCAAATGAAGCCCAAAACTGGCAGAAGGAAGGATATAATAAAGATAAGAGTAGAAAATAAATTAAAGAAATTTTTTTAAATATATTTAGAAAAAGTCAATGAAATTAAGAGCTGTTTCCTTAAAAAGATAAATAAAATCCACATGCCATTAGCAAGACTAACAAAAGTCAGTAAAAGGTCAACTAAGTAAAATCAGAAATGAAAGACAATGTGAACGTGAAGTCGCTCAGTCGTGTCCGACTTTTGCAACCCCATGGACTGTAGCCTACCAGGCTCCTCTGTCCATGGGATTTTCCAGGCAATAGTACTGGAGTGGATTGCCATTTCCTTCTCCAAGGAATCTTCCCAACCCAGGGATCGAACACAGGTCTCCCACATCATAGACAGATTCTTTACCGTCTAAGCCACCAGGCAAGTCCAGTGAAAGACAAGTTACCACTAAAATAACAGAAATAAAGATGATCATAAGAAACTACTTCAAACAATTATATGTCAAAAAATTGAATAATCCAGAAGAAATGGATACACTTCTAGAACCATATAACCTGTAAGACTGAATCCTAAAGAAAAATCTGAATAGACTGATGGACAAGGAGATTGAAACAGTAATCACAAAGCTCCTAATAACCAAAAGCCCAGGACCAACGGCTTCACTGACAAGTTCTACAGAGCATTCAAAGAATTCATACTTATCCTTCTCAAGCTCTTCTAAAAAATTAAGAGGAGGGAAAAATCTTCCAGACATTGTATAAAGTTAGCATTACCCTATACAAAAACCAGATGAGGACACAACCAAAAAATAAAATTGCAGGCCAATATCTTTAATGAAAGAAAAGTGAAAGTGAAGTCACTCAGTAGTGTCTGACTCTCTGCGACCCCATGGACTATAGCCTGCATCAGATGGCTTCTCCATCCATGGGATTTTCCAGGCAAGAGTACTGGAGTGGGTCACCATTTCCTTCTCCAAACACAGACACAAAAACTTTCAACAAAATAACAGCAAGACAAATCCAGCGATCCATTAATAAAATCATACACCACAATCTAGCAGTATTTAGTCCAGGGATGAAAGGATAGTTAAGCATCCACAAATTAATGAAAGAGATACATCACATTAACAAAATGAAGGATAAAAATCACATATCAATATATATAAAGAATATCTATAACTTAACAGCCACACACACACACACAAACCTATTAAAGAATAGGCAGAGGATCTGAATAGATATTTACCCAAAGAAGACATACAGATATCCAATAGCCAGTCAAGAAAAGAAGTTCAACATAACTCTCAGGAAAGAGCAAATAAAAATCACAATGAGATTACCACCTCATATCTGTTAGAATGAAATTGTTGAAAAGTCAAGAAATAATAAATGTTGGAGAGGAAGTAGAGAAAGGGAATACTCATATACTGCTTGTGGGACTGTAAACTAGGACTACCACTATGGAAAAGAGTATGGAAATTCCTTTAAAAAAAATTAAGAACAGAACTACCATATGATCCCTATTCCATATTTATCTGAGACTTCGCGGGTGGTCCAGTGGTTAAGACTCCACCCTTCCACTGTAAGTCAAGTGGGCCTTAGGAAGCACCACTATGAACAAAACTAGTGGAGGGGATGGAATACCAGTTGACTTATTTCAAATCCTAAAAGATGATGCTGTGAAAGTGCTGCACTCAATATGCCAGCAAATTTGGGAAACTCAGCAGTGGCCACGGGACTGGAAAAGGTCAGTTTTCATTCCAATCCCAAAGAAAGGCATGCCAAAGAATGCTCAAACTACTGCACAGCTGCACTCATCTCATAGCCTAGCAAAGTAATGCTCAAAATTCTCCAAGCCAGCCTTCAACAATATGTGAACTGTAAACTTCCAGATGTTCAAGCTGGTTTTAGAAAAGGCAGAGGAAACAAAGATCAAATTGCCAACATCCGCTGGATTATCAAAAAAGCAAGGAGAGTTTCAGGAAAACATCTATTTCTACTTTATTGACTATGCCAAAGCCTTCGACTGTGTGGACCACAACAAACTCTGGAAAAATTCTGAAAGAGATGGGAATACCAGACCACCTGACCTGCCTCTAGAGAAATCTGTATGCAGATCAGGAAGCAACAGGTAGAACTGGACATGGAACAACAGACTGGTTCCAAATTGGGAAAGGAATACAGAAAGGCTGTATATTGTCACCCTGCTTATTTAACTTATATACAGAGTACATCATGAGAAATACCAGGCTGGATAAAGCACAAGCTGGAATCAAGACTGCCAGGAGATGTATCAATAACCTCAGATAAGCAGATGACACCACCCTGATGGCAGAAAGTGAAGAAATAAAGAGCCCGGTGATTAAAGTGAGAGGAGAGTGAAAAAGTTGGCATAAAGCTCAACATTCAGAAAAAGATCATGGCATCTGGTCCCATCACTTCATGGGAAATAGATGGAGAAACAGTGGAAACAGTGGCTGACTTTATTATTTGGGACTCCAAAATCACTGCAGATGGTGACTGCAGTCATGGAAGAAAAGTTATGACCGAAATAGACAGCATATTAAAAAGCAGAGACATTACTTTGCCAACAAAGATCTGTCTACTCAAATCTATGGCTTTTCCAGTAGTCATGTATGGATGTGAGAGTTGGACTATAAAGAAAGCTGAGTGTGGTAGAACTGATGCTTTTGAACTGTGGTGTTGGAGAAGATGCTTGAGAGTCCCTCAGACTGCAAGGAGATCCAACCAGTCCATCTTCAGGGAAATCAGTCCAGAATATTCATTGGAAGGATTGATGCTGAAGCTGAAACTCCAATCTTTGGCCACCTGCTGTGAAGAACTGACTCATTTGAAAAGACCCTGATGCTGGGAAAGATTGAAGGTGGGAGGAGGAGGGGATGACAGAGCATGAGATGGTTGGATGGCATCACTGACTCAGTGGACATGAGTTTGAGCAAGTTCCAGGAGTTGGTGATGGACAGGGAGGTCTGGCTGTAGTCCATGGAGCCGCAAACAGTCGGACCCGACTGAGTGATCTGAACTGAACTGAACTTCTACTGTAGGCGTCACAGGTTTGACCCCTGGTCAGGGAACTAGGATCCTGCACACCATATGGCATGGTCAAAAAAAAAGAAGAAAAATTAGCTTTAATTTGGACTTCCCTTATGGTCCAGTGGTTAAGAATCCACCTGCCAATACAGGGCACACAGGTCTGATCCCTGGCCTAGAAAGATACCAGGAAAGATACCTCGCATACAGAGAGACAAGTAAGCCCGTGCACCACAACCACTGAACCCACGTATCCCAGAGCCTTGCTCCACAGCAAGAGAACCCACAGCAGTGAGAGGCTGCCCACTGCAATGAAAGGGTAGCCCTGCTCCCTGCAACTAGAGAAGGCCCACATGCAGCAACAAAGAATCAGCGCAGCCAAAAATAAATAACGAACACCCATCCTCAAAAAAAATGTTTTTTAAAAATTAAAAATACCACTTCCAAAAAAATACCATTTTAAAAATACCACTTCTCTGTTTGCTGAAACATTAGCCAAAATATGGAAATAATCCAAGTATCCATCAATGGATGAATAAAGTTATTCTTGTGAATTTTTTGGTTTTCCAGGGCGTATAAAGTTATGCTTACATAACATTGTAGTCAATTAAGTGTGCAATAGCATTATATTTAAAATAACAATGTACATATCTTAATTTAAAAATACTTCTTTGCTAAAATCTGCTAATCGTCATCTAGGCCTTGAGCAAGTCATATTTTTTTTTGGTGGTGGAAGGTTTGGAATACTGCAAGAATTACCAAAAGGTGACAGAGAGACAGAAAGTAAGTAAACACTGTTGGGAAAATGGTGCTGATAGATGATCAACACAGCAAACCTTTACAAACCTTTAATTTTTAGAAAGCTCAGAGTTAGTGAAGGGCAACAAACCAAGCTATGCCTGTAGGCTTATGTATGTCATAAGCATATACACACACATATACACACACACACACACTTATATATGTTTATATAGGTGTGTGTGTGAAGTAAATGACAGCAATGATACAATATACAGGACGAATAAATTACACAATGAACAGGAAGAGTAATCTGGAGTTTGCTTTTGACATTAAAAATAAATCCTTGATCTGACAAAAGTTAAATCTTCCCTCTCTAGACTCTAAAATATTTCAAGCAAATGGTTGGTAAATTATTTAGAAATAAAAAAAGAAAAACAGATTAATAATACTATGACATAAGTCAAGAAAACCTCTTATGAAAACTCACTGAAACACAATAAAGTTAGTCCAGCTCTCTATATAAGCACTAGTTTGGATTTTATGTAATTCATTTAAGATTTTCAGTAAGCTAGTAGCAGTTTTCTATAAGCAACACGTTACCCCTACCGTTCATTCTTTTCAGTTTAAAGGTAGAATATTACTGTAGACAGCTGAATTCTCTGAAAAGCTTCTAGCTGTTTTCAAAGAGGACTTCCTGGCTGGCTCAGTGGTAAAGAATCTGCCTGTAATGCAGGATACCTGGGTTCAACCCCTGAGTCGGGAAGATCCCCTGCAGAAGGAAATGGCAACTCACCCCAGTATTCTTGACTAGGAAATCTCAAGGACAGAGGAGCCTGGTGGACTACAGTCGTGGGGTTGCCAAAGAGTCAGACAGGATTTGGCAACTAGCCAACAACATCTTCAAAAACATAAAACTTTAAAAACATTTTCTTTTATCTTCCAAGGATCTCAAAAGCTACGGAAACTCACAAGAAAAGAAACTCAAATCATTCTTCTAAACCTATTCAATATATAATAGATTAGAGCTGTTTCTAAAGAATTTAAGTAAATGACATAGAAATCTTACAGATTTCCAAACAAGTATTTCCTTTCCATCTGTGATCCATCTGTAATAACATGCTAATTTTATGTACCACATAACAATCAACCGTAAATCTTGTTTAGGATTCCTAATGTTCAGTGAGAAGTTTATATTCTAAAACAGTCACTATCAAAGTACTGCATATTGTACATGTAATTAAACAACAATATACTTATACAGAATATTCACAGCAAGAGAGTAACTAACAATAAACTTAAATTCAAATAAAGGTTGTTCTCTTTTGGTTATTTTAGGTGACATAATATATGTCTGAATTTCTGGGACCCTTCCTATTTCTTTTAAAATAATGATTTTAAAAGGTATACAGTCATCAGATCTTTAATATTACCTGATGCTCCATATGAAGCAACAAAAAATACACATATAATCCTTAGAGTTAAAAAAAATTATACAGATTCATTAAAAGTTAAACAGTTGAGAAATGTTCTGTAGTACAGTGGCCAGTGAAGAGACGTTTTGCAAACTTAGATCTAACAAAGGCTATAAAAAAATAAAAATCTCCAGAGAATCCTAACCATGAAGCTTTTAGAGTATTTTTTAAGCTACGGTTAGAGAGACTGTTAAACTAACATTTTATTCTAGAGATATACATATGCAACCAAAGAGGAAGGAGAATACATAATAGTTTTCTGGTCTGTAGAAATCAACTGTCACAGTGACATTCTTAAAGGAAATGTTATACCCTAACATGACTATTAACTCTGTTTATATTGTATATTTAAATAGAAAATAACTTTTTCCTTTCATTTGAAGTCATGTTTTCTAGGCATCAAGTAAGTATGGAAAATAAAGTCATTTTAATAAACTAATGTAATCCATACTTTAAAAGGGATATTCATAAACAGAAGTCATGCAATGTTTTGAATTGTATTAAAGTAATATTTAACATTGTGTGAATCAGGAATGCCATAATTTATAAATGATGTAATCACTGTGACTATGTTTAGATTAATTATTTAATCTCATTTTGGGGTCATGTTTGTCTGTATAAGATTAGTTCATTAAATAAAATGACTTATAAAAAAGAAATGTACACTACATTTGCCTTGCTGTAAATGTTATGTAAATGCTGTAAAAGTTTGCTCAAAAACTGGCATTTCAAGAATAGTAATAGACTCCTTCACTTTATGCTGACATAGAGTCATCTCTTGGTATCTGTGAAGGATTGATTGTAGAACCAAACACCAAAATCTGCAGTTACTCAACTCCCTTCTAGAAATTGACATATTATTTGCATATAACCTATGCATATCCTCCTGAATACTTGAAATCATCTCAAGATTATTTTTCACATCTAATACAGTGTAAATACGATGGAAATAGTTGTAATACTATGTATATAGTTGTAAATACAATGTAAATGACATGTAAATAGCTGTCAGCAAGGGGCAAATTTAAGTTTTTCTTTTTGGAACTTTTGGGAATTTTTTTCCAATTATTTTTCGTCTGCAGTTGGTTGAATTCAGGGATGCAGAACTTGCAGATACAGAGGGCTGACTACACCAGCTAAAACTAAAGAAATAAAGTTTCATCAAAGTAGGCAACTGAAGAAATGACATACTAATATATTTAGAATTGACAACTAAATAAAGAAAAAGTTGTTATTTGGGGAAAATTACGGCTTCCCTTATGGCTCAGCTGGTAAAGAATCGTCTGCAATGCGGGAGATCTGGGTTCAATCCCTGGGTTGGGAAGATTCCCTGGAGAAGGGAAAGGCCACTCACTCCAATATTCTGGCCCAGAGAATTCCATATACTATACAGTCCATAGGATCCCAAAGACTCAGACATGACTGAGCAATTTTCACTTTCACATTAATTTACTGCTTATTGCTCTATGTGTAAATTTGCTTTGGGTAGTATTTTCAGTTCTATCTGAAAACCAAAAATATATTTTCATCTTATTCATTTTATTATAAAGAGAAAAAGATCTTTGGGGATAGTAAAAGAACATAAAGATTCACATGCATGTTATTTAGTCTTGTATTTTAATGAAGAGGATTATTTTCTGAATTGGAATTACATAAACCTCTGAAGGAATAATAATCTTAATAATGCTGTTGTTATGTAGTTGCTCAGTTGTGTCCAACTCTTTTGCAAACCCATGGACTGTAGCTCGCCAGGCTCCTCTGTCCATGGGATTTCCCAGGCAAGAATACTGGAGTGGGTTGCCATTTCCTTCTCCAAGGGATTTTCCCAACCCAGAGCTCGAAACTGCATCTCCTGAGTTGGTAGGCAGATTCTTTGCCACTGAGTCACCTGGGAAACCCAAACTTAATAATAATAAAACAGTATTTCATTTGAATGGAAAAACAATAAGTTTAACTACAAAACCAGAGAAATGGTCAAGTAAGCTCTATGAGACCGGAGACGAGCATATCTCCCCCTTTTTCACTAGATCAGCACTGCCCCCAGCACTCGCTGCTCCTTAGTAGAGAGGTCATCTGCCTGAACCACCTTTGCACTCCCATGGTGTCCTCCTCCACCCCCAAAAAATGCTCCTCACTATAGAATCTGCTAGATAATTCCCATCAGGTATCAATTTTTCTGTAAAGTTTTCTCTACCGATGCAGTTATCAGCTTCTATCATAAACTTTGCACAACAAAATATGTATGTCTAATCATGGGTTTTGGTAGCAGATAGACATGAGTTCAAACTCCAACTCAGTTTTACTAACTACAAAAATGTGGGCAAGTTTACTTAAGAAAAATGAGCCCTGGGAACTCCCTGGAGATCCAGTGATTAGAACTCCATTCTTCTGCTGCAGGAGGTATGTTCAATCCCAGATTGGGGAACTAAGATCACACAAGCCACATGGTACATGCAACCAAAGAAAAAGAAGAAGAAAACTGGGCCCTACTTTACTCCTTAAAAAAAATGAAATCTGCAAAAAAAAAAAAAAAAAGTGATTAGAAGGATTAGGAGATGGTGATGGACAGGGAAGCCTGGTATGTTGCAGTCCATGGGGTTACAAAGAGTCAGACACAACAGAGTGTGTCTCAACAACAAAGTGTGACTCAACAGCAACAGGAGGATTAAATAAGAAAATACAGGTGGCAAGTGAAAAATTTTTCATTTTTGAAGGTTCATAGCTCTACTCTTTTTGTCTAATCATAACATTCAGATACTACCTACTTATCTCCTCTCAGTCAGAGAGGAAAACCAACTATATTCCCCAGCAGACTGCAGGTGGCAGGAGTATCACATGATCGTATGACCAAGAAGGAAGGTGCAAGGTGCAAGAGAGAATTCTTCTGGGAGAAGAAAGATGAATAGGCTAAATAATTATAATGGACTACTTATTTGTAACCATAAGAAAAGAGACACAAAAGGGGATCAAAATATATTTTTAGACTGAACTACTGAACTACTTTGACTAAAA
The DNA here is from genome assembly GCA_006410935.1 of Redunca redunca. NCBI lineage: Eukaryota > Metazoa > Chordata > Mammalia > Artiodactyla > Bovidae > Redunca > Redunca redunca. The sequence continues at coordinate 35,008 of SJYQ01005435.1, forward strand.
CGCTACTCATATTGAACCATTTGGTAATCAAAATTTAGATGACATTTAACACAGAAGTACAAAATACAGTATCTTAAGTAAGGCAGAAGCTTGTTTCTCTTTCACTTAAAATAATTCCAGGAGTAGGTTAGGCAGGGCTGTTATGGAACTCCTCAAAGTTATCAGAGATCTAAGTTCTTCTAACTCACTGCTTTGCAATCCCTAGGTGAGGCCCCTGTCCTTACTAAGAAATGGAAAAGAAAAGGTTACCTCCTCTCTTTTATAATTTTTGACAAGAGTGAAGAAACAAGTGTCAGAAAACTATAAGAAACTTATTTTACAAAGGAGAAAACTGGGCTCAGTTACTAAGTAAATTCAACTTACTTTTCATTGGCCAAAATTTAGTCACTGACTACACCTAGCTACAAATGATGCATTACTGGTTCAAAAGAATCAGGGTTCTGCTAGTAAGAGGGAAGGGGAGAATACAAGTCTCTGCCACGTTATGTGTCACATTTTTCTAAGCCCCCTAAAGTATACCATTTATAAATATGGAAACCCAAGATGATGGGTCCTGGCATCAGTAACAGAATGGGTAAAAACCCACACAGTACAAAACAGAGACTTCAAGAGTGGAAAACAAAACATGTATTTTTTTTTCCTGTGTCAATAACAACAATGTAGCTATTCAATTATATGGAATATAGAGACAAAAGTGAAGGGTACTTTGTAGAAACCTAGGTTCCTAAAAGTCCAACCTATGGAATTATAAAAGATGAATCACATTCTAAAAGGTGTGTTTTATGAATGAATTAATTTCTAAATATTACTTGATTTTTAAACATCTATTTTTCACAGGGGGCTTCCCTGGTGGCTCAGTGGTAAAGAATCCACCTGCCAAGCAGGAGAGGTAGGTTTGATCCCTGGGTCAGGAAGATCCACTGGAGAAGGAAATAGCAACCCAGTCCGGTATTCGTGCCTGGGAAATCCCATGGACAGAGAAGCCTGGTGGGCTACAGTCCACGTGGTCACAAAGAGTTGGAAACAACTTAGCGACTGAACACAGCACACATTTTTCATATAGCTATCCCATAATATGTGACTCCCAAATTACTTTCTATAACATTTATTTATGTCACCTTGTCTCAAAAAGGGCTTCCCAGGTGGTGCTAGTGGTGAAGAACCCACTTGCCAGTGCAGGAGATGGGTTAGATCCCTGGGTCAGGAAGATTCCCTGGAGGATGGCCTTGCCACCCACTCCAGTATTCTTGCCTAGAGAATTACATGCACAGAGAAGCCTGGCGGGCTAGGTCCGCAGGATCCCAAAAAGTCGGACACAACTAAAGCGACTTAGCACGGAGCACATCTCAATAAGGAATTTAAAGTAGTAAATTTTTCATTTTTTCTCTCAGAACACTAATAAATAAAATGTAGTACAATTGCCCCTTGTATGGTAGACTGGTGTAGAAAACAGGCCATTTAAACAAAAGCAACTGCTTCTGACTCCCAGTTGCAAAATAAAATTTATTTTCTAAACTATTTTCTAAGATAAGAAATCACTTCAATCTACTTTGGCTATAACTTTGCTTCTAGCACCACTGTTTCCTCAAGATCTCCAAAGAGTTCAGCGTTTCCCTTCTCAGTTCATTTATCTCAGGATTCCCAAGTAACTGCTCTACACAGTCTTAGCCATATACTTTAGTTGCCAATTCACATGAAGAATGCTTAAATTCATCCTTAGTCAACTCTGTATCTACTAGTTTACACATCTGAATTGCAGTCTTCCTTGATCGAAATTTATGGCAGTTTAGGAATTTTGCACAGATTTTCCAATACAGGTATCCCTGTTGAGAGGCCTGAGTCGGTCTCAACTATAACAGTCAGCCTGGGACTGGAGAACAAAAACACCTCACAGAAAAAGGAAGAAGTGGATCTCTATATTGTTTTTAAAATATTGAAGTTCAGTGGCCAAGGAAAAAATTCCATAAAGGCACAAGAATATTTGATGCCAGGTGCATTCCCAGTTTTATGTTTCTCAGACCTGTCCTGTGAATTTGTTATTACATTTTTTAAATAAACATGATCAGATGCTAAATTAGGAAATAACACAACTCAAGTAGAAAATAATAATATGGTATTTATTTCAAAAATCAAATAGATAATGGGCTCAAGGTATAAACCTAAAAGAAAATACAGTTCTGATATGCCATCAAGCAAATGAAATAAAGTCAGATGATGATCACCCAGTAGCACATGAGTAAAATATAAAAGACATTTTATATTTTCCCCAGTAAAATATAAAAGAAGGGTTTGTTACTAAAAGAACTCCTTAACTATAAGTCAAGTCTAAGAATACATGATATTTCAAGAGATACAGTCAACTTTATGACAAAACTCTCTCTCTCTTGTCCAAGTGAAAAGACCTTGGAGGATGTATGTCTAGTTCTGTATATACTCCATTAAGTATCTGACATGAAATAGGAGTATTTTTACAAAGTCACAGTTATATCTTCTTAATAAGGCTTAACATGTTGTTTTCTCATTGTAATGGTTTTCATTCCCTTTTTACCAATTTTCCAAACCAAATGAACTTAATAGTTGTTACATATTATTTTTAATAAGTTCTAGACCTAGAGTCTGGGATGTTTAGTATACAAATTCTTTCTAATATTTTTCACGCTAACTTTCCTTCCTAAGTTTTTCTAATGAAATCTCCTTTCCTTGTATTTTACTGAAACTGATTTCAGTTGCATATAACACAAAAAGAAACATAGCTGACTTAACTAAAACAAAAAAAAAGGGCTCATATTACTGAAAAATCAAAAGCAGCATTTCTCACCCTGTCTGTATATTAGAATCACCTGGGTGGTTTTTTTTTTAAAACCTGTCTTTCTCCAAGTCTTTATCCCAATGCCCCCTCTCCAGAGATCATTTTTTAAATGGTCTTGAGTTCTCCAGGTATATATTAATATATATGTGTGTACAGAATTATCTACATACATATAATATGTATACAGTTATGTACATTATATAATGTGTATGTGTGTGCATACACATGTTTTTATATATTATATACAACTATATGCATATATTATATATGTTAATATATTAATGTATATTATAACCATATATTATAATTGTTATATACATACATGTTATGTTCATACATAACAATTATATACATATATGTGTATATGCACATATATACATTATATATATTATAAATATATGCACATATATACACTGCTGCTAAGCTACTTCAGTCGTGTCCAACTCTGTGCGACACCATAGACGGCAGCCTACCAGGCTCCCCCATCCCTGGGATTCTCCAGGTAAGAACACTGGAGTCGGTTGCCATTTCCTTCTCCAATGCGTGAAAGTGAAGTCGCTCAGTTGTATCTGACTCTTAGCGACCCCATGGACTGCAGCCTACCAGGCTCCTCCGTCCATAGGATTTTCCAAGCAAAAGTACTGGAGTGGGGTGCCATTGCCTTCTCCGCATATACACACTATATATATATATATATAATTGCTTTCCAGGTTCCAGATAATTTCCAAAGTGTACATCAGGTTAAAACCAAAATTTTAGAAGAAGGCTTGGCTTCATACATGACTTAATCAGGATTTCAAACCTATTTATCTCTGATTCTCTAAGCCTTATTCTTTTCCATGAGTCAGTTTCTTCTGCAGGCCAGTCTACCTAATGATGGAATAATGGCCTCAGCCTTATATCCATCTCATACAATCCAGAAAAAGAGAAAGCTTCTTTTTCTTCAACAACAGAACAGTCTTAGGCTACTGTCTGGGCCAACTTAGTTTCTATTCCCACCTGAACTAATCACTGTGGTAAAAGAGCTAGAATTATGCTAATTACTCTGATTAACCTAAATCAAGTAACATAAAATTAAAACAAAATTTTATGTCTAGAACTAATGAACACTATAAAATTCTAACCAATGCAAAAGTGTCAGTTACCGCTGAATAATGCCTATACATCTCTACACACAAGGAAAACAAAAAAATTACAAGCAAACAGTGTCAAAAGTAAACAAGGTCAAACACTGCAGATGCTTGATTTACAAAAAGCATTATATAACTAGGAAGGGATAATGGAAACATTGTTTTTGAAGCCTGTGGGGAATATGGCTCCAAATCAAAACTACTAGTCTGTTGTTAAGTTACAATAGATATTTATATCACTGAATATAAATATGCTGACATTTTTCTATTTATTCCTATGTGAAAATTATTAATGTAATTGAGAGTTGTTATAGGGCATCTTTAGTAACGCATTCCTCAGAACAAAAAAGATTCCCATATTTTACACTCATTAAATAATGATAGTCAAATGCCTTATATCAAAATATTTGCAATACAATCCTGATTGAGGAAAACAAAATACGAACAGGATATTTCACTATTATTACAATGAAAGAAAAATTTACTCAAACATTAGCATTGTTTGTTTCAGGTGGTGGAACTATATAAACTTCTTGTGTTCTTTCTCCTTTCTTATCTTTAAAAATTTCTTTAATTATGTACTACTCTTATAAATAAAATAGCTTTAATAGACCAATTGTCTCAATTACACAATCAGTGGAAATACTAAATTAAATAAAAATCTTTCTAAAATCCTTCACTTAATTCTAAACCTTGAATTTCTAAATTTTTTCGTTGTCAAGAATTGAACATTAATTACGAAACCTTTGTTAATATTATGTGTACAAATGTCAATGGTGAAAGTGAAGTTGCTCAGTTGTGTCCAATTCTTTGCGACCCCATTGACTGTAGACCACCAGGATCCTCCATCCATGGAATTTTCCAGGCAAGAATACTGGAGTGGGTTGCCATTTGCTTCTCCAGGGGATCTTCCTGACCCAGGGATCGAACCCAGGTCTCCCACATTGCAGGCAGATGCTTTTACCATCTAAGCCATGAGGGAAGTGGTATTCTAATGTTTAAAATGTATGCAAAATACCAATAACTAGATGTTTTCATATAAGGTAACATTTCCACAGCACCTGAGAAACCATCATTTATCCCTTGCTTAAAATAGACTTCATGGAGAAGCATTTAGTTTTTATGACACTGCCTACTCTGTAATTTAAATTCTTTAATTATTAAATTGCAAACTATTTAAGTGCAATGATAGCATCGTATACTTATGAAAATGCAGAAAACAGAAATTTTGAAGTTCTTCCCTTTAAATTTTTAAGGAAAAAGGAGCGATGTCACTGAGATGCCAACATAAGTTGTTCCTGACTTGGTGTCCCCTCACAAGAACCACTAACATGTATTCAAGAACAATACTACTGAGAGAATCCTAGACATGAGGGTGAAGATGAAGCATCCCACTGTACCTCAGAGATCAAGACAGACTACATTAGAAGGATAAGGGAAGCAAGTACATTTTGACCATGTGTCCGCTTCCCTTGGATGGGACAGAGCCAAGCAGAAAGGTCTCTCCTGGGTCTCTGGTTCCTCCAGTGGGAAAAGAGAGTGGGATGTAAGAGGAGAAGGCTAAAAGCCTCCCCTGGCATTGTGAATCAGTTTGTGAGAGCCTCTACTCTGATCTCATGCCACAAGAATTGCAGGGAAATCTATGGGGACCATCCATGGGGTATCTGATTATGACAGAGAAGATGAAAGAGGCTTACAAGAACCAACACATAGGTCTTGGTGGACCAAGATCATACCTGCAATGCCCAAGGAGTAATCCCAACCATCAGCTTTATACATCTGCAGAACTAAGTCATATACACACAGTCAGTAAATATGACAACCAAAGAAAACAATAAAGCCCCAATAATTGACCCTACAGAAATGGAGTTATATGAACTGTTAGAGAATTCAGAATAATTTTAAGGAAGGTTAGTGAACTATAAGACAACCCAGGCAACTAAATGAAATTAATAAAACAGTGGATGAACAAAACAAGAAGTCTGTCAAGGAAACAACCACCATCAAAAAGCCAAACAAACATAGAATCTTACAGTTAAAAAATATAATAACGGAAATGTTTCAATAGTTTCCAAAGTAGACTCATTCATGCAGAAGAAAGCAAGCCTGCAGAAATTATGGAACACATGAAAAGAAACATTTCCTGTTATAGAATCTGCACCTTGCCTCTTCCCCATTAGATGTTGCAGAGACATTAGATGTCGGGCAGAGCCCTGTGGAGCATCTATGCACTGTGCTCAAGAATGGAAACTCTCCCACTCCCCAGCTGGTGCTGTAGAAACTACAAGGCAGAACCTTGACGCTCCAGCTCACTCTATAGTAAGTAAATGACAACAAAAAGGAAGCTCTTCACGTCTCCAAGACAGAGAGAGGAGGAAGCGGATAGAGTACAGAAAAGAGGCCGCTGAAGAAAGGAACTGTTTAAACCTGGGTATGGAGTCCTGGGTAGGCCCTCCAACTGGCTCGTGGATGAAACCAAAAACAACAAAACAAAACCTCTGAGAAAGAAATATCATGTGAACAACCTTGCAGGCTTTAAATTGGCCACGGGGTAGCATACAAACAGGCTAGACCAGAATAACCTAAATACTAAATTGGCATTTGAATCACAGTCTAAAAAAGTGGCCAAGGTTGTGTGCTCTAAATTCAAATAAGCTGACTGTACTAAAATAGAAGATTTAAGTCGGAACCAGAATTGCATGACACAGTTACTGAAAATGTCCAGACAAAACCCAAAATTACTCATCGTATCAACAAAGAGGAACATCTCAACTCAAATGAGAAAAGATAATCACCGGATGACAACACCAAAATGGAGCAGATGCTGGAACTGTCTGACAAGGATTTTAAAGCAGATATCACACAAAAGTACAAACAAGCAATTACATAATTCTTGAAACAAATGAAAAATTAGAAACCCTTGGCAAAACTCTAGAATAAACAAAGAAAAACTAAATGACAATTGTAGAATGGAAATACATAATAACAACTCAAAAACTACAGTGGATGAGCTAAATGCAAGAATGGAGATGATGAAGTAATCAATGAACTTAGATCAATAGAAATTACCCAAACAGAAAAACAGAGAGAGAGCAGATCTTAAAAGAATTAACAGAGCCTTAGGGATCTGCAGGTACGAAAAGATTTAACATTTTTTATGTCAGAGCCTCAAAAGAAGAAAAGAAAGAGTGTAGGGATAATATATGTATGTGAAAGAATAATGGCTAAAAATTCCCAAATTTGACAAAAGATATAAACGAACAAATTCAAGAACCTCAAAGAAGATAAAACCGTGTAAATCTACACCCAGACACATCATAATCAAATTGATAAAAACTATATATATATATATTTTTTTTTAGCTAGATCAGAGAGAAATGATACATTATTACTGAGACAGCATCAATTCAAGTAAGAAGTGATTTTTCTCATCTGAAAGCCATTCATCTGGTTTCCTTTCTGTTCCTCAAATATATCAAGTCTTTCCCTTCTTAGGGGTATGATACTATACATTCCTTCTGTCTGGTTCAATCAACCTCAGGCTCTTTTCACCACTGGCTTCTCATTCTTTAGCTTTTTATTCATTTCATCAGAGGAACATTCTGGAGTATCAACCCACCACATATCGCTGTCACTCCTCTCTTATTACACAGCATTGTATTTGTTCTCTTCCTTATAATACCAACAAAAATATCATGTAACTTTTTTTTTTAACTTATAGCCTTTATCCCCTCTGCACAAAAATATTAGTTCCATGAGGGCAAAAATCTTCTATGTCTTGTCTACCTCTGTGTTCCTAACATCTAGAAATACCCATAATAGACCCTGAATAAGTATATGTTGAATATTTGAACTAATGAATGAACAAAAGCATTAGTAAACAAATGCTTGGATTTGAACTAGTCAGAAATTAGGGAGGGTGAACACTGAGTAAAATTTAGTGTAAATCACAGGATATTCCAAATGTTACCAACTTGCACTTGTCTTAACATTGCCTGAGAGTTTTAAAAGACATGGATTCCTGAGCCCCATAACCACAAGAATTAATTCCTAACATGTAAAGGATGGGGCCTTGGCAATGGTATATTTTAAAACTCACTAGCTTATTCTAAGCCACGGCCAAGAAACACTGAGGCTTCCCAAATGGTTCAGTGGTAAAAGAATCTGCCTGACAGTGCAGAAGCCAGAGGATATATGGGTTTGACTCCTGGGTCTGGAAGATGCCCTGGAGAAGGAAATGGCAACCCACTCCAGTTTTAAATTCTCAATTAAGATTTCAGTGCATGATAATAGCGCATCATTCTAAGTATTCACTATTCCCAAATTAACATTGGGAATGTTAACATTAACATTCCCATTAACAGTGGGCCATACACCTAATGATTATGTGTATGGCCAATAGTGGGCCATACACCTACTCACCTACTACATATACCCACTACATTAACAGTGGGCCACAAGACTGGAAAAGGTCAGTTTTCATTCCAATCCTTAAGAAAAGCAATGCCAAAAAATATTCAAACTATCACACAATTGCACTCATCTAACATGCTATCAAAGTAATGCTCAAAATTCTCCAAACCAGGCTTCAACAATATGTGAACCATGAACTTCCAGATGTTCAGGCTGGATTAGAAAAGGCAGAGGAACCAAACTGCCAACGTCTGTTGGATCATCGAAAAAGAAAGAGCTTTATTGATTATGCCAAAGCCTTTGACTGTGTCCAGTTCATTTCAGTCACTCAGTCATGTCCAACTCTTTGCAACTCCACGGATAGCAGCATGCCTGTGTAGATCACAACAAACTGTAGAAAATTCAAGAGATGGGAATACAAGATCACCTGACCTGCCTTCTGAGAAATCTGTATGAAGATCAAGAAGCAAGTTAGAACTGGACATACGGAACAACAAACGGGTTCCAAATCAGGAAAGGAATACATCAAGGCTGTATATTGTCACCCTGCGTATTAACTTATATGCAGAGTACATCATGAGAAATGCTGGGCTGCATGAAGCACAAGCTGGAATCAAGAGTGCTGGGAAAAATATCAATAACCTCAGACATGCTAATGACACCACCCTTATGACAGAAAGTGAAGAGGAACTAAAAAGCCTCTTGATGAAAGTGAAAGAGGAGAGTGAAAGAGTTGGCTTAAAACACAACATTCAGGAAACTAAGATCATGGTATCTGGTCCCAGCACTTCATGGCAAATAGATGGGGAAAACAATGGAAACCGTGTCAGACTTTATTTTCTTGGGCTCCAAAATCACTGCAGATGGTGACTGCAGCCAAGAAATTAAAAGATGCTTGCTCCTTGGAAGAAAAGTTATGACCAACCTGGACAGTATATTTAAAAGCAGAGACATTATTTTACCAACAAAGTTCTAGTAGTCATGTATGAATGTGAGAGTTGGGCCATAAAGAAGGCTGACTGCTGAAGAATTGATGCTTTTGAACTGTAGTGTTGGAAAAGGCTCTTCAGAGTCCCTTGGACTGCCAGGAGATCCAACCAGTCCATCCTAAAGGAAATCAGTGCTGAATATTCATTGGAAGGACTGATGCTGAAGATGAAACTCCAATACTTTGGACACCTGATGCAAAGAACCGACTCATTGGAAAAAATTCTGATGCTGGGAAAGATTGAAGATGGGAAGAGAAGGGGACGACAGAGGGTGAGATGGTTGGATGGCATCAACGACTCGATGGACATGAGCTTGAGCAAGCTCCAGGAGTTGGTATTCCATGGAGTCGCAAACATGACTGAGTGACTGAATTGAACTAACTGGTACACCTCCTCATTCAATACAGGGGCATCATCTTGTTCTTTCAGTGTAACAAATATCAGACAGAATCAATACAAATTTTAAAGCTTCTACATGCATAAAGCCCAATGTTTTCTGTATGATCTTATGATATGATCTTATGCTAAATTTGAAATTTAAGTGTAAATATTTAAATGTAATAAGAAAATTTAAAAGAGCAAGTTAAAGATGAAATTTAACATTGACAACAATATATTTTTTAGGTTGCTTCCTGATTCTGAGTGTTTATTTTAATCAAAAATAACATAAAATTATAATTACAAATCTTAAGAATGTTCAAGCTGAAATCAAACTGTTCTTTTCGAACAGATCCTAAAAATATAATTTTCCAAATTTGTAACAGTTCTGAGATCTATACCTATATATGCAAGATAACCAATTCTTTGATATGATTTATCTGAACTGGATATATACAATGCTCGAAATCAAATGACCAAGGAAATCTCCCTCTATATAGTTATTTTCAGAGTAAACTTTATCNATCATAATGGAAAATAATATGAAAAAGAATGTACATATATATATGTATAACTGAATCACTTTGCTATACAACATAAATTACCATACTGTAATTAAAAAATATCTGTAATCAAAAACAATATTTTTTTTAGAAATATGTTCATGTTTATGTAAAGATTCCTCTTATCTTACATGATACAGAGGCTAGAAATACTCTAACCTCAATCAGCCATGGACCTCAGAAATCCTAGGCACAGAAACACAACTAGACCAGGTGAAAGGTACAATATAAAAGATACACCCATTCTCTAAATTTTTATGTAAACAATATCAAGTGAGTTTGTGGGGGGACTATATATTAATTTGACAAAGACTTCATTTCTTTTCAGGATAACTTTATGTACTTCTATGTTTCCTCTGAGATAGGTAGGTACTGCTCCCATGAAAAAAGAGCAACCTCTGATTTATGTACTTTCCTTTTGTTGTTGTTGGTTTTTAATTATTTTTAAAGCAATTTTTAAATTGATTTATATTTTTTCTTAAATGTAAAGCTATAGGCCGAGAATCTACTGTGTACCTAGCATGATACCAAACCATGAAGGGTAGCAATGAAGATAGAAACTCCACCTTTAAGAAATAAATGTCTTATCTTTAAGACATTCATATAAAAAGATGATAAAACAAAAAACTCATAGCAATGTTCTTAAATAAATGTGTGTCAGAGTGATCCAAAGTGAAATTAAAGTTTTAAAAGGCATGTTTGAGTAATGATGTTCATAGAAGACTTGTTAGAAGATTGAAGGAAAAAAAATACTAAACTCCTATTTTATGCCCATCTTTTCTGTCAAAAAATAACATTCCTAATCAAAGTTAAAATTCACATATTGATTCATAAAAATATATTTCAAAAACTTAATTGTCAAATATAATCAGTTAGTCTCAGTTCAGTCACTCAGTGGTATCCAACTCTTTGCGACCCCATGGGTGTTCCAAAATAAATCTGATGCTCCTAATTAACTCTCTCTCACAATATTAAGAGAGCCAGCAGATGAAAGAGTGTGCATTGTTAAGAAAATTTTAATGAATTAAGGAAAGTACTACAGATATCACAAAGCGAAGATGGGTCATTCCTTTCACATACACACACAAAAAAACTGATATATGCTGATCCATAAAGAAAACACTTACATTGTTAACAGATTGAAACTGGGTATATAACTCTATTTCCATAATGGAAGCAAGCTTGAAATCAATAACAAATGGTTAGGGGAAAAGAGTCCACTTCAAGGAAATTAAACAATAGTCTTAAATAAGTCTAAGAAGAAAAAATGTGAATTAAAGAATGTTTGAAACTAAGTAACAGAAAATGTGTGGAATACAGCTAAAGCAGTGTATGAAGGAAAGTTATTGCCTTAAAAATACATATAATCAAAAAGAAGCTGAAAATCACTGAGTTAGCTTCCGTTTCAAGAAACTAGGAAAAGAACAACAAATCAAACTCAAGGGACAAACAAAGAAATTATAAAATAATCAGTGAAACAGAAAATAAACACATAATAGAGAACATCAACAAAGCCAAAAGGTTTTCCTTAAAAAACAGTTTATAAATATTGCTAAAATGCCTAGTAAGACTGATTACAGAAAGCAAGAAGGAAGGAAGGAAAACACAAAGTACCAAAATCAGGGGGTAAGGAAAGGGCATCATCACTGTAGATCTTATAAACAAAAAAAAGAAATATAGCAGTCACTTTTTCAAAAAAATAAACTTGATAATTTAAAAGAAATTATCAAGGATATATTTCTCTAAAAGTTGAATTAATAAAACTAGAAAAAATATATAAAATGTAAATGGCCCAATATCTACTAAGGTGGTTTATTATTATTTATCATTATTGAAAAAGAGTTTGTTATACTCACATTTTTCAGGAGGAGGAGCACGTTGCACCAGGGAGGTCACACAGAGAAAGAAGAAATGAAGGGAAAACATGGGTGAGAGCCTTCCCTAAGGTTTCCACAGGAAGGAACAGGTAAGGCAGAGTATGCAAGCTTAAGATTAGCTGGTTTGAAGAATTTGAGCAGACTCGGGTACAGGGTACTATCTTTAGTTCTCTGGTACCAGGCCCTAGGGTGATTAGAGCAGAAGTAGCTACAAGTGTGTGAGGCCCAGAGGAGGTTAGCTCATGAGTCCTGGATTGGCTAGTTTGCATAGAAACAGCATGCTTGCCAGTTACTTGCTTTCTCTAGCCTAAAGCTAGAGAAGCTGTCTATTCAGGGTCAACAAGGCCCCAGTGCTAAAGCATCAGAAACAATGATAAGGGACATGAATATTTTCTTAAAAACATCCCCCAAATAAAATGCCAGGTCCAGAAAGTTTTAACTGTGAATTCTTACAAACATTTAAGAAAGAGCAACTCAGTCATGCAAGAAATAAGCAAACTGTTTGACAGAATTGGGGGAATAAGAACACTTACTCTCTTTTAATAACCCAGCATAACCTGACTCCAAAACCTTCCAAAAAAAAAAAAAAAAAAAAGCTCCTTACAAGAAAGGACCTCATTTGTCCTCCTGCCAATAATTCTTTTGCCAACACTGCCCTCCTTGGACTTACAGAATGGGCTTATTTACAGTTAGGATATGTTAGACAACATTATTTCTGATCAAGGAACTCATTTCAGCAAAAGAAATATGGGCTTTTGCTTACAGTTCACTAGGTCTAACAAATTCTCCACTTCCAGAAGCAGCTAACAAGCAAGAGGACCAGCTGAAAACAATAATGATACCAATTAAGAGACAAAACCTGAGAGGACCTCTTTAACCATACACAACGCAGAATATGCAATGTGTATCAAATATCTCTTCTCATTGTTTCACCTGATAACTCACAAAATTTTTGCCACTTGTCTCCATAATTTTGAACTCTACTCATTTAAAATCCTGATTCCTGAGGGAGGCATGCTTCCACCTAGAGACAAGACTCTGGTTCTAAAGAACTGAAATTTAAGATCATCAACTAGCACTTGGGGCCCTTGAAACAAAGTAGAGGTTACTCTACTGACTGGTGTGATTTGTCATAATGAACAAGTAGAATCTGAGTTGCTGCAACACAGGGAAGGCAGGAAGAACTCTTTTAGCGTATTCTCTGGGATTCCTCTTAATACTTCTATCTCCAACACTAAGGATTGATGGAAAATTACATCAAACAAAAAAAAAAAAAAAAAAAAGGAAGGCTCACTGAAGATTCAAAAGGGAAGGTCTGGTCATTCACCAGACAATGAACCCTGAACAGCTGAGAGCCAAAGAAACATGGCGAGAGTGATAGAAAAAAGAAGTCATAAATATCATCTATAGCCTCAGACCAGATAAGAATGAGGATTGTGTTCAACAAACAAACTGGACTTCAGTTAAGAGTGCTTTGTCATAAATAACCATAGAAGGGACTGGTTTCTTTCCCAGCTGATACGTTTCAGCTATATGTTAACATTAACATCTCAAAGGGATTGATTTATTGCTAGTGTGAGTGATAGCTGAACAACACACACCTGTCCTCATCCTGCTGTCTTTTGCTGTCTTTAGTTCCCTAAAGTGTATTCAGCAAAAGTTTATGGTACGGGAAACAAATATTCCATTTTCTGAATTACTATTTTTATTTTAGCATCCAAAGAACAGTTCTATAGTGCACAACCCTATCAGTGAACGCTTCTTAATGATCTGGAAGGAAAATACGTTTCATAGATTGGTTAAGGACATTTTTCATGGTTGGGTCAGGTGAATCAAAATTTCCAAATACAATGTCAAGACATTTTAAAATTTAACAGTATGTTTTTGCTACAGGCTTCAAATACCTAAGCAGTACCTAACAATACCTCTTTTCACTGACTGTAGTTTGTTTTGGTTTTTTTTTTTTTTTTTTTGGTCCATTAAAGTATTTGTTTCAAAAAAAGAATAAAGATTGTGGCAGCTATTCATATAAATTTCCTTGTGTGTGTGCATATATGTGCACATTAACTAGTTTCATTTTCCTTCTTTGCTTTCTCCTTATTTTCTAAAAATTTCATTGAAATTAACAATACATGATTTACCATGTGATAGTGAACAACTGTAACTTAACAATTTATTAAAGTATTTAGACAACTAAAATTTTGATGGTCTATGACTAAATTTGCCAGAGATGGAGACAATCAGTGTTGGAAACTTGCTTCTCATTCTGCGCAAGGAGAAAACGTGTTATACAAAAGACAGTTGTACTGTTTGGGGCAGAAACAAAGTTGTTTGGAACAGTATATGTAACTCCAAATGAGTTGAAAAATCAATTAAGATGCTAAGCAGTCAAAGTGATGAAATGTATCAGATTTTAATCTGTTGTCCCAGCTCCAAACCTAGAAATCTGCAAACTCTATTTGTGCTTTGTCAGATGGGGTTCCTTGTTAGGCTTGGCCAACAGGAGGTGCTACAGGGTCTTTACAAGGCTGGCAGAAGAAGTAATTTCTTCCACTGGATCTGCTTTTTTCTTCCCATCAGTTCAGTCGCTCAGTCGTGTCTGACTCTTTGCGACCCCATGGACTGCAGCACGCCAGGCTCCTATGCCCATCACCAACTCCCAGCGCTTGCTCAAACTTCCATAGTAGCAACTGAATCTAGTTGCAAGTTTTCCAACATGTTTCTGCTTTAGCTTTTTCTTGTTACTTTGCACCCTTTCAAACTTTACCATGTAAATACTTCTTCCCATTATCTCTCTTCTTTATACTCCTTTGCACATCTCTGTCCTATTTCCTTTCCCCTCTTTTTCTATTTTTCCACTAATATCATTTAAACTTATATGAACCTGTTAAGACTTTTCTATATTTGTCTCCTATATGCTTGTTGTGATGATATGAATACAATGGTATTTGTACCTATGTTTTAAATTTATGTGATAGAAAAATGCCTTTTCTCTTATATATTTATAAAAAATAGAATGGAATTATTGTTTGCCCCTAGAAATCCAAACAGAAATACATATTTTTGTGTATA
>SJYQ01005435.1:57428-72730 GCA_006410935.1 Redunca redunca
TTCTTTGGCACTCAGCCTTCTTCACAGTCCAACTCTCACATCCATGCATGACCACAGGAAAAACCATAGCCTTGACTAGACGGACCTTAGTCGGCAAAGTAATGTCTCTGCTTTTGAATATGCTATCTAGGTTGGTCATAACTTTTCTTCCAAGCGTCTTTTAATTTCATGGCTGCAATCACCATCTGCAGTGATTTTGGAGCCCAAAAAATAAAGTCTGACACTGTTTCCACTGTTTCCCCATCTATTTCCTATGGAGTGATGGGACTGGATGCCATGATCTTCATTTTCTGAATGTTGAGCTTTAAGCCAACTTTTTCACTCTCCTGTTTTATTTTCATCAAGAAGCTTTTTAGTTCCTCTTCACTTTCTGCCATAAGGGTGGTGTCATCTGCATATCTGAGGTTATTGATATTTCTCTCGGCAATCTTGATTCCAGCTTTTGTTTCTTCCAGTTCAGCGTTTCTCATGATGTACTCTGCATAGAAGTTAAATAAGCAGGGTGACAATATACAGCCTTGACGGACTCCTTTTCCTATTTGGAACCAGTCTGTTGTTCCATGTCCAGTTCTAACTGTTGCTTCCTGACCTGCATACAGATTTCTCAAGAGGCAGGTCAGGTGGTCTATGCATCACCTTCAGAAGTCCGCATTGGTTTTTCCTAGTAGCTATAATACTACAATAGGAATAACACTGAATCCATTCTGAATATTCCAAAGCTTATAAACTTTATAGAGGCTTCGTTGCTAAGTCATGTCTGACTCTTGCAACCCCACGGACTGTAGCCTGCCAGGATCCTCTGTTCATGTGATTTCCCAGGCAAGAATACTGGGATGGGTTACATCTCCTTCTCCGGGGGATTTTACCAACCCAGGGATCAAACACTGGTTTCCTGCAGTGTTTTTTGCAGGCAGATTCTTTACCAACTGAGCTACCAGGGAAGCCCTAAAAAGCTTTATATTAGTAATAAATTCCTCGTGACATACCTCACCATGGATCCAAAGGTGTGTATAACAATGACTCACTTGAGAATCACAGCACAACCCTAAAATTCCTCAAGATGAACAAATAATTTGCTAAAACAATTATGAGACTCTCTTAAATGTCAAGACACTACTAGATCTAATACTAATTTTGACTCCAGCTCTCAGATTCAGTCAACTAATGTCTTACAAAAAAAATAAGTCCATTCATGAATGACTCTCACCAAATTAATTTTATTTCTATAAATTCCTAAACATTCACATCTGTATTTAACTAGGCTTGCCTTTGTACTTCATTTAAATGAGTTCTTCCTCCACTTGTAAGTTACTTCACCATTTGAAAACACCATAAATGAACCCTTGGCATTATGTACCCAGTAGAATTTTAGTTCAGCAAGCAATGCTGCCTCTCTGGTTGACTGGCTACACTTTAAAACCTGGTTAATGGTCCTATTTTGCTCTTGTCACTAATAGTATCCTGTGATAGTCTAATTTCTATAAAGATTTATTTTAACAATATCTGCACATTCAATTTTAACTTTTTAAATTTCACTTTGATCTTTTAATAAATTTAATTTGAATGAATTAGTTAAGTATATAGTTTTAAATTTCACATGCTTTCCTTATTTCAATTTATTCAATATTAGCTATTTATAAAAAAGGGGAAATTCAGGTAGCAAAGTTCACATCAACACAGTTTAAAATACAGATTAACAGGGATGAAAAATGTGCTAAAGAGTCTTAAATTTCAAGAGAGATTCAAACTGAAAAGGGTAAATATTTGTACTTGTGAGTAAATTGATTTGAACTTAAAGTAAATCTTCCATTTCACAGACAAGTTGAATTTTCCTATTTGTCCTAAGAATGGATTCTCTCTGACCCTAAAGGAAATATTGTACATAATATTTTCTCATGGAGCAATGCTAGACTTCTGATTAACTTCAAGAATTTCATTGAACTTTACAAATATAGAAGTTTCACACTAGCTGAAGATGTTACAGCAAGCCACCAGGTACCACTCTCAGGTCCTAATATAATGTTTATGTTACATAGTCTCCTCACAATTCCTAAATTACAAATACATTTGGTTAGAAAGTGTTCTTACCATATCTGATACTTTAGTAGTTCTTTCTGTTCTTGGCAAGAAAGCAGCATATCGGTTAGTCAAGTTGGGTAGTTCATCAGAAATTTCAGGGACCTGTGAATACCAAAAATAAAAAACATGTTGAAAGAAGAGGTATATATCGCTTATTTTTCTCAATACAAGGGGCATGATAAATAACTGCAATAAGCTTATAGAACAAAATTCTGTAAAGCAATTATCCTTCAACTAAAAAATAAATAAATTTAAATTTAAAAAATAATTTTTTAAAAAATGTGGCTATCATTAAATACGGACATATTTATTTTCAAACATTTTAAATGGAATATAGTAAAAGATTTTACCAATGAAACATTAAAATGGGAAAAGGGTTGATTATATGAACCTCTGGGAAAGTAAGATGGGAAAGTAAGATACATTATTTAAACATATTTGGGGGCAAATTACAACCTGCTAATTATGAATCAGGAAAAGAATTGGTTCTGAATTTAACATTCAGTTCAGTTCAGTTCAGTCACTCAGTCGTGTCTGACTCTTTGCGACCCCATATATCGCAGCGCGCCAGGCTTCCCTGTCCATCACAAACTCCCGGAGTCCACTCAGACTCATGTCCGTTGAGTCAGTGATGCCATCCAGCCATCTCATCCTCTGTTGTCCCCTTCTCCTCCTGCCCCCAATCCCTCCCAACATCAGGGTCTTTTCCAATGAGTCAACTCTTTGGATGAGGTGGCCAAAGTATTGGAGTTTCACCCTCAGCATCAGTCCTTCCAATGATGGACTGGTTGGATCTCCTTGCAGTCCAAGGGACTCTCAAGAGTCTTCTCCAACATTAGAGTATGGCTAATAAAGTGAAAGTGTTAGGTGCTCAGTCATGTCCAACCCTTTGCAACCCCATGGACTGTAGCCCACCAGACTCCTCTGTCCATGGAATTCTCTAGGCAAGAATACCAGAGTGGTCAGGAAGATCTCCCGGAGAAGGAAGATCCCCTCCAGTATTCTTGCCTGGAGAATCCAATGGAGAGAGGAGACTGGTGGGCTATATGACTGAGCAACTAACTCTTTGACTTTATTAGCTACACTCTAATGTTAAATTCAGAACCAATTCTTGTCCTGATTCATAACTAGCAGGTTGTAATATCAATAATATATAAGATATTTGGTCAGTTATATAGTAATATTTGTTACTCAGTTCAGTTTATTTCAGTTCAGTCGCTCAGTCGTGTCTCACTCTTTGTGACCCCATGAATTGCAGCACGCCAGGCCTCCCTGTCCACCACCATCTCCCGGAGTTCACTCAAACTCACATCCATCGAGTCAGTGATGCCAGCCAGCCATCTCATCCTCTGTCATCCCCTTTTCCTCCTGCCCCAATCCCTCTCAGCATCAGGGTCTTTTCCAATGAGTCAACTCTTTGCATGAGGTGGCCACAGTACTGAAGTTTTAGCTTTAGCATCATTCCTTCCTAAGAACACTCAGGGCTGATCTCCTTTAGAATGGACTGGTTGGATCTCCTTGCAATCCAAGGGACTCTCAAGAGTCTTCTCCAACACCACAGTTCAAAAGCATCAATTCTTCAGTGCTCAGCTTTCTTCACAGTCCAACTCTCACATCCATACATGACCACTGGAAAAACCATAGCCTTGACTACATGGACCTTTGTTGGCAAAGTAATGCCTCTGCTTTTCAATATGCTGTCTAGGTTTGTCATAACTTTCCTTCCAAGAAGTAAGCGTCTTTTAATTTCATGGCTGCAATCACCATCTGCAGTGATTCTGGAGCCCAAAACAATAAAGTCTGACACTGTTTCCACTGTTTCCCCATACCTGATTATTAATACATGAACTAGAAATACATTAACAATAACTATTTAAATTGATTCTGTGGCAATCCTGGATTAATAAATTTTCTTGTAAAATGATCCACACTTTCTTAAATATAATTCCTTATATACATTGAAGATGCACATTAATAGGCTAGAGGAAGATGATAATCTAAAATTTTAATTAGCAATTAGTTAATGCTCGTGATATTATACTCCTAATTTATTATATAATTCAGTCATTTGTATTCATTTAATAATTTAAACCATATAACCAACAGTAACATTTTTTTATACACAGAAAGGATGAGGATTTATTTTCCTGTTTTTATCCACTTCACTATTTGTATTTCGGAATTTTATATTTGTATTTAAAACTTCAGAATTTAACACCTAGTACAATAGTTAAATATTTCTTTCTCTGCTCACTTTTTCAGGAACATTGATCTACTAAAAAATCCACCTCTTACTGTATCCTTGAAATTATATGCTTCACTATGCTGAAGCTGGTGCCTCCCTCTCCATTTTTTCTTCAAGTTTTATTCTTGCATAGTCACTCAAAAATAAATAGGTAGTTTCTGTCACTTTCAAAACCAGAAAAATCACACTTTACATCTTGTAAATATGAGAAATCCTTCAAACAGAGCATCTGAGACAGCATTATTATTTCATGTGATTTTTAAATGTATTGAAACTGAAAAACAATCCACTTCCATAATAATTGTATTATTATCGTGTATGTGGTATTAGAAATTATGAAATAAATTCAAAAGCATTTTGCAATTTTTACTGTTTAAAGTAGAAATTAACAAGCTCAAAGAATGTATTACTCATTGGATGACTTTGTCTTTAGAGAGAATGTAGTTTGCAGAACACTATAATTTTGTATTTTTACCAAATTTACCCATACAAAATATAAAAAAATAAAAATTATTTTTTATGTTATAAATATGATATATCTGTTACAAATCCAGATAAAATATATATTTTTAAGTCTTCACAGGGCTGTGAATACTTCCAAATTTAGGACTTGTCAGCACAGTCAAGAGGGGTTAAGATTCTGAAGAGGACAGGATCTCTGAAAGGTTATCTATCAATCTGCAGGTGCTTTTATTTTTCCTGGGATAATTGCTGATAACAGGACAGAAAGAATCTGGGTTTAGATCTGGCAGAGGGCTACTATTAAGGAGCTAGAAAATAAGTTTATTATGGTCTTGTTGGGCCACATGACAAAACTGGATTTGAATTGCCTCAAAACACATGATTTGTTTTCCCCTTAATATGTTAGCAAGGGGATAAGAAGCAGGATAATGCTAAAAATCTAAGCTAAAACTCTGAAATGCGGAGTCATTAAATATTAGCATTCAGAACATGGGACTGGGGTGGTCAAACACATCAGGCTCACAGTTGAAACCCCCAGAGGACAATACTTTATACAGTGAACACACGAGGTAAACTAAGTCCTGGAAAAACTGTAAATGACACAAACCATGATTAGATTAAGGTGATCTCCATTGACTTCTGTCTATTTTGCAGAGAAAAATGTGAAATCTTTCTATGAGAAGAAAATACCACTTAAAGTCCCTATATTATACATAAGTATTTAACATTCAATTTCCAGCTATGTATGTTCCATACTTTCTGTGTTGAAAATCATCTGCTCCTATTGACAGAAGAATCCAATCTGGTTCAGTAATTCAGTGGCCCTGCTAACCCTATATCCTCTACCCTACCCTACGGGATTCTGGGAGCACAGAGTCTTAGCCATTGGACCGCCAGGGAAGGTCCCATTTTAATTTTCTTTATCAGTTTTTACAATAAATTGTTCTTCTCTTTAAGCTTTCTAGATCATATTTCTATGCTTCTCTGTTGTATTCATTTATTCAATTATTACTTCCTGAGTATGTACTATAGGATAGACATAGTTCCAAAGTTCCGTACATGCCCTTTTATGATGTGACAACTATGTTCAAAACTTCGCCAATGTTTAACTTCTGTTTATATTCTATGTACAGAATATCCACATATCTATTCTTTCCATATTTTCCACCTGAATTTTTAGCTACTTTAACTTTTCCATATATGTGTTCTCTTAAGCTTTCTCAACTTCTGCAGTGATGAGAAAAATGAATACTTATATATATACATTAAGATGTCTTTTTAAATCTGAACTCTGAATGAAGACAAATGTCATATAACATCACTCACATGTAGAATCTAGAAAAATGGTACAGGTGCACTTATTCCCAAAGCAGAAATATAGACACAGACTTAGAAGACAAACTTTGGATTCCAAGGGAAGAGCGGAGGGGTGATGAGTTGGGAGGTTAGAGTCAACATATATACACTGTTGTTGTTTAGTCACTAAGTCACGTTCGACTCTTTTACAACCCCAAGGACTACAGCCCACCAGGATCTTCTGTCTATGGGATTTTCCAGGCACAAATACTGGAGTAGGTTGCCATTTCCTTCTCCAGGGGATCTTCCTAACCCAGAGATCAAACCCTTGTTCTCCTGCATTGGCAGGTGGATTCTTCACCACAGAGTCATATATATATACATACACACACACACTATTATGTATAAAATAGGTAACGAATGAAAACATACTGTATAGCACAGGAAACTATACTCAATGCTCTGGGTTGACCTAAATGGGGAGGAAATCTAAAAAAGAGTGATTATATGTAAAATAATTAATTTTTTAAAAGTTTAACATGCAGCAAACTGCATTGTCAGAATTTTACTCATGAAAGTGGTTTCCTGTCAACCTGTTAGGCTAATTTTATTTGTATCATCTCTTATCTTAGGAACATTTTTTGTTTTCTGCTGATCATTTTGAAACAGGGATTTTCTGTATTTCTTGTACATGTCTAACAATGTCCAGAATCTCTTTCTTTGACGATTCTTAACTTTTAAATAACATGATCACTATTTATAAAATTGTTCTTCCCTTCTATTTCATAAATGAGTTCTCCTCTATTTAATCAATATTAAGGTCAGAATAGGAGTTCCTCTATTGGCTTCCACTTCTTTCTACAGAGGTAAACTGTCAGCACATCAAAAAATGAAAACTTTTTGCTTTCAATAAAATGAGAAATCAAACAAAACTTTTATATTTACCCACACAAGTATCTTTTATACTCTGTATTACTTCATAAAGATCCAGATTTTATTGGGTAACATTTTTTTCTGCCTAGAGGACTTTCTTTAACATTTCTTACACTTTTGTGGATAAATATTTCAGCTTTCATATTTATGAAAAGGTCTTCTTTTTTATTGAGGTAGAGCTGACATACAACATTATATTAGCTTCAGGTGTACAACATAATGGTTTGATACTTGTACATATTGCAAATGGTCATCACAACATCAGGTTAACATCCATCACTGCAAAGTTTTTTGGGCAATGACAACTTTTTAGATTTATATAACAACTTCAAATAATCAGTATAGTGCATATATGCATACTACGTTGCTTCAGTCATGTCTGACTCTTTGCAAGCCTATGCACTGTAGCCTGCCAGGTTCCTCTATCCATGGGAATTCTCCAGGCAAGAAGGCTAGAATGGGTTGCTATTTCTTCCTTCAGGGGATCTTCCCAGGGATCAACCCATATCTCTTATGTCTCCTGCATTGGCTGCACATTACATTTCCATGACTTATTTTATACATGGAAGTTTTTACAAAAGCTTTTCACTTTGTTTTCATTTCTGCAGGGTATTTGAGCCTGCAGTTGAATTACAGGCTAACAACTGTTTACTTTCAGAACTTGAAAGATGTTGCACTGCTGTCTTCTGGCTTGCATCATTTCCAACCTGAAGTGTAGTGTCATTTTTAACTTCATCCCTCTTAATGTCACGTTTACTTTTCATCTGGTTGTTTTTAAGAATTTATTCTTTGTTACCATTTTATTCAATTTGATTGTAATTTGCCTTGGCATAGTCCTTTGATGCCTTTTTGCTATGGGTTTGTTGAGCTTTATGGATATGTGGTTTTAGGTTTCATCAAAATTTGGAAATTTTCAGCCATATTTTTTCTTAAAATTATTTCTTGTGCTTCATTCACTCTTTATTTTCCTTCAAGGATTCTAGTTACACATTTAGGCCACTTCAAATATACCCATAGTTCACTGATACTTTATTCATAACTTTTTGTCTTTTTTTCTCACTGTATTTCATTTGAAGTTGTTTGTATCACTGTCTTAAGGTTAACTAATAGTTTTGTCTGAACTGCATAAATTGCTGTTAGTCAGAACGTACTTATTTTCATATGGTATACTTCCCATCTCATGAACTTCAATTTGTGCTCCTTTACTTGTGACATTTCTCTACTTAATATGATCTCTATTTCCATTACCTTCTTGTACATATAGAATACAGCTATCAGTTCAGTTCAGTAGCTCATTCATGTCTGACTCTTTGGACTGCAGCACACCAGGCCTCCCTGTCCATCACCAATTAAAGGAGTTTACTCAAACTCATGTCCATTGAGTTGGTTATGCCATCCAACCATCTCTTCCTCTGTCATCCCCTTCACTTCCCTTCAACTTTTCCCAGCAGCAGGGTCTTTTCAAATGAGTCAGTGCTACACATCAGGTGGCCAAAGTATTTGAGTTTCAGCTTCAACATCAGTCCTTCCAATGAACACTCAAGACTGATCTCCTTTAGGATGGACTGGTTGGATCTCCTTGCAGTCCAAGGGACTCTCAAGAGTCTTCTCCAACACCACAGTTCAAAAACATCAATTCTTCAGTTCTCAGCTTTCTTTACAATCCAACTATCACATTCATACATGACTGCTGGAAAAACCATAGCCTTGACTAGACGGACCTTTGTTGGCAAACTAATGTCTCTGCTTTTTAATATGCTCTCTAGGTTGGTCATACCTTTCCTTCCGAGGAGTAAGCGTCTTTTTATTTCATGGCTGCAGTCACCATCTGCAGTAATCTTGGAGCCCAAAAAATAAATTCTGACACTGTTTCCACTGTTTCTCCACCTATTTTCCATGGAGTGATGGGACAGGATGCCATAATCTTTCTTTTTAGAATCTTGAGCTTTAAGCCAACTTTTTCACTCTCCTCTTTCACTTTTAACAAGAGGCTTTTTAGTTCTTCTTCACTTTCTGCCATAAAGGTGGTGTCATCTGCATACCTAAGATTATTGATTTTTCTCCTGGAGATCTTGATTCCAACTTCTGCTTCATCCAGCCCAGCATTTCTCATCATGTACTCTGCATATAAGTTCAATAAGCAGGGTGACAATATACAGCTTTGATGTACTCCTTTTCCTATTTGGAAACAGTCTGTAGTTCCATGTCCAGTTCTAACTGTGGCTTCTTGACCTGCATACAGGTTTCTCAAGAGGCAGGTCAGGTGGTCTCGTATTCCCGTCTCTTTCAGAATTTTCTACAGTTTATTGTGATCCACACAGTCAACGACTTTGGCATAGTCAATAAGCAGAAATAAATGTTTTTCTGGAATTCTCTTGCTTTTTCAATGATCCAGTGTATGTTGGCAATCTGATCTCTGGTTCTTCTGCCTTTTCTAAAACCAGCTTGAAGATCTGGAAGTTCATGGTTCACATACAGTTGAAGCCTGACTTAGAGAATTTTGAACATTATTTTACTAGCATGTGAGATGAGTGCAATTGTGCAGCAGTTTGAGCATTCTTTGGCAATCCCTTTCTTAGGGATTGGAATGAAAACTGACCTTTTCCAGTCCTGTAGAGCCACTGCTAAGTTTTCCAAATTTGCTGGCATAGTCACTGCAGCACTTTCATAGCATCATCTTTTAGAATTTGAAATACCTTAACTGGAATTCCATCACCTCCACTAGCTTTGTTTGTAGTGATGCTTCCTAAGGCCCACTTGACTTCACATTCCAGGATGTGTGGCTCTAGGTGAGTGATCACACCATCATGATTATCTGGGTCGTGAAGAATTTTTTGTACAGTTCTTCTGTGTATTTTTCCACCTCTTCTTAATATCTTATGCTTCTAAGTCCATACCATTCTGTCCTTTATTGTCCATAAGCCTCTTATCCTTCTCTATCAGAAGGCAGACAGATTGAAAACTGCAATCACAGAAAATGAACCAGTCTAATCACATGGACCACAGGCTTGTCTAACTCATCAAACTATGAGCTATGCCATGTAGGGCCACCCAAGATGGACGGGTCATGGTGGAGATTTCTGACAAAATGTGGTCCACTGGAGAAGGGAATGGCAAACCACTTCAGTATTCTTGCCTTGAGAACTTCATGAACAGTATGAAAAGGCAAAAGATAGGACACTGAAAGATGACCTCCCCAGCTTGGTAGGTGCCCAACATGCTACTGCAGATCAGTGGAGAAATAACTCTAGAAAGAATGAAGATGCAGAGCCAAAGCAAAAACAACACCCAGCTGTGGATGTGACTGGTGATGGAAGCAAGGTCTGATGCTGTAAAGAGCAATATTGCATAGGAACCTGGAATGTCAGGTCCATGAATCAAGGTAAATTGGAAGTGGTCAAACAGGAGATGGCAAGAGTGAATGTCAACATTTTAGGAATCAGCGAACTAAAATGGACTGGAATAGGTGATTTAACTCAGATGACCATTATATCTACTACTGCAGGCAGGAATCCCTTAGAAGAAATGGAGTAGCCATCACAGTCAACAAAATAGTCTGAAATGCAGTACTTGGATGCATTCTCAAAAATGACAGAATGACCTCTGCGTTTCCAAGGCAAAGCATTCAACAGCCCAGTAATCCAAGTCTATGCCCTGACCAGTGATGCTGAAGAAGCTGAAGCTGAACGGTTCTATGAAGACCTACAAAACCTTCTAGAATTAACACACAAAAAAGGTGTCCTTTTCATTATAGGGGACTGGAATGCAAAAGCAGGAACTCAAGAAACACCTGAAGTAACAGGCAAATGTGGCCTTGGAATACAGACTGAAGCAGGGCAAAGGCTAATAGAGTCCTGCCAAGAAAATGCACTGGTGATAGTAAACACCCTCTTCCAACAACACAAGAGAAGACTCGACACATGGACATCACCATATGGTCAACACCGAAATCAGATTGATTATATTCTTTGCAGCCAAAGATGAAGAAGCTCTCTACTGTCAGCAAAAACAAGACCGGAAGCTGACTATGGCTCAGATCATGAACTCCTTATTGCCAAATTCAGACTTAAATTGAAGTAGGGAAAACCACTAGACCATTCAGGTATGACATAAATCAAATCCCTAACGATCGTACACTGGAAGTGGGAAATAGATTCAAGGGACTAGATCTGATAGAAAGAATGCCTGATGAACTATGGACAGAGGTTCATGACATCATACAGGTGACAGTGATAAAGACCATCCCCAAGAAAAAGAAATGCAAAAAAGTAAAATGGCTGTCTGAGGAGGACTTACAAAGAGCTGTGAAAAGAAGAGAAGTGAAAAGCAAAGGAGAAAATGAAATATACGCCCATTTGAATGCAGGGTTCCAAAGAATAGGAAGGAGAAATAAGAAAGCCTTCCTCAGTGATCAGTGCAAAAAATGGAGGAAAACAATAGAATGGGAAAGACTAGAGATCTCTTCAAGAAAATTAGAGATACCAAGGGAACATTTCATGCAAAGATGAGCTCAATAAAGGACAGAAATTGTATGGACCTAACAGCAGCAGAAGATATTAAGAAGAGGTGGCAAGAACACACAGAAGACCTGTAGAAAAAAGATCTTCAACAACCCAGATAATCACAAGCGTGTTATCACTCACCTAGAGCCAGACATCCTGGAATGCAAAGTCAAGTGGGCCTTAGGAAGCATCACTACAAACAAAGCTAGTGGAGGTGATGGCATTCCAGCTGAGCTATTTCAAATTCTAAAAGATGATGCTGTGAACGCACTGTACTCAGCATGCCAGTAAATATGGAAAACTCAGCAGTGGCCACAGGACTGGAAAAGGTCAGTTTTCATTCCAATCCCAAAGAAAGGCAATGCCAAAGAATGCTCAAACTACCGCAAAATGGTACTCATCCCACACACTAGCAAAGTAAGGCTCAAAATTCTCCAAGCCAGCCTTCAACTATATGTGAACAGTGAACTTCCAGATGTTCAAGCTGGATTTAGAAAAGGCAGAGGAACCAGAGATCAAATTGCCAACATCCACTGGATCATCGAAAAAGCAAGAGAGTTCCAGAAAAGCATCTACATCTTATTTATTGACTATGCCAAAGCCTTTGACTGTGTGGATCACAATAAAGTGTAGAAAATTCTGAAAGAGATGGGAATATGAGACCACCTGACCTGCCTCTTGAGAAATCTGTATGCAGGTCAAAAAGCAACAGTTAGAACTGGACATGGAACAACAGACTGTTTCTAAATAGGAAAAGGAGTATGGCAAGGCTGTATATTGTCACCCTACTTATTTAACTTATATGCAGAGTACGTCATGCGAAATGCTGAGCTGGATGAAGCAAAAGCTGGAATCAAGATTGCTGGGAGAAATGTCAATAACCTCTGATATGCAGATGACACCACCCTTATGGCAGAAAGTGAAGAACTAAAGAGCCTCTTGTTGAAAGTGAAAGAGGAGAGTGAAAAAGTTGGCTTAAAACCCAACATTCAGAAAACTAAGATGGAATCTGGTCCCATCACTTTCTGGCAAATTAATGGGGAAACAGTGACAGACTTTATTTTGGCGGGCTCTGAAATCACTGAAGATGGTGACTGCAGCCATGAAATTAAAAGACACTTATTCCTTGGAAGAAAAGTTATGACCAACCTAGAGAGCATATTAAAAAGCAGAGCATTAGTTTGCTAACAAAGGTCTGTCTAGTCAAGGCTATGGTTTCTCTAGTAGTCATGTATGGATGTGAGAGTTGGACTATAAAGAAAGCTGAGCACTGAAGAATTGATGCTTTTGAACTGTGGTATTGGAGAAGCCCTTGGACTCCAAGGAGATCCAACCAGTCCATTCCAAAGGAAATCATTCCTGAGTGTTCATTGGAAGGACTGTTACTGAAGCTGAAACTCCAATGCTTTGGCCACCTGATGGGAAGAACTGACTCATTTGAAAAGACCCTGCTGCTGGGAAAGACTGAAGGTGGGAGGAGAAGGGACGACAGAGGATGAGATGGTTAGATGGCATCACCGACTCAATGGACATGAGTTTGAGTAAACTCCAGGAGTTGATGATGGACAGGGAGGCCTGGTGTGCTGCAGTCCATGGGGTTGCAAAGTTCGGACACGACTGAGCGACTAAACCCAACTGAAGTGAGGACTTCTCTACAGGTACAGTGGATAAGAATTCATCTGCCAGTGCAGCGGGCATGGGTTCGATATCTGGTCCCAGAAATTTCCAAATGCCAAAAGTATATGAGATCTTCAAAGAGTTAAATAATAAGACTTCTTTTTTTTAACCATACCACATGGCTTGTGAGATCACAGTTTCCCTATCAGGGACTGAACTTGCACTTGCACACTTTCAGCAGTGAAAGCATGGTGACCTAACCACCAGGGAATTCCCAAATAAGATCTATTTTTGAAAAATAAATTATAAACATAGCTTTAACCAAATTAATTTTTGTTTTTATGCCATAACTGACCACATGTAAATAATTTTAACAATAACAGTATGGCTTATAATAACGAAGTACATATATCACAGGTAATTTTGTAAATTCTAAATTCCTCATATGCGATATAAATAATATAATTTTGGTATTCACATATTACCTTATAATCAGCAGGCCCAGGAGTAGTAAAAACTTTCTGAACCAGGAAGACAGTCCGAGGAACAGAAGAACCAAATGCACTTTTCTTTGGTTTCTTCCAGTAGGTATTGCTAAGGTTGTCGATGAACGTATTGTTTTGGATATTATAAAACCCAGGACCTAGAATTATGAAAAATATAATATATAATAATAAGAACCCTTTTAATTCTTTTAAACTTAGTAACTTTACTATTTTATTGTATTGCATTTATTGAATGAGTCTTTAAATTCTATAGTGCTTTAAAGTTTTCAAAAGTTTCACACACCTGATTTCACATAATCCCATAATAACCCTTTTACTTATCCCTGCCTCTGTACTCCTCCCCTCTGCCCTTTCCTCACTGGTAAACACTAGTTTGTTCTCTTTATCTGTGAGTCTGCTTCTTTTTATTTTTATTCAGTTTATTTAGTTTGTTGTATTTTTTAGATTTCACATATAAATGATATCATACTTATCTTCTCTGACATTTCATTCAGCATAATACCCTCAAAGTCGATCTATATTGCTACAAATGGCAAAAGTTCACTCTTCTATGGCTGAGCAGTATTCTGTTTTCTATATACATCTTTATAAACTGAGTAAGTGTAGGCAACGTTTTTAGAAAGACTTCTCATGTATTGCTGCCAGGAATGCAAAGTGCTTTGCTACTTTGAAAAACAATTTGTCAGCTTCTTACAAAGTTAAACTTATATTTACCATATGACCCAGAAATTCTAATTATTTTTCTAAGAGAAGTGAAAACAAACCAAATGTCCATCAACAGATAAACAAAATGTGCTACACCCAAACAATGGAATACTATTCAATAATAAAAAGAAAAAAATAAATGCAACAACATGATTGAAACTCAAAAACATTATGCCAATGAAAGATGATATACAAAATTCTAAATAATGTGTGATTCCATTTACATAAAATTTTAGAAATGGCTACCAAGTCTTTGCTATCCATGTCATTGAGAGATAAAGTTTCATGCCCTTCTGTTCAATATGGGCTACCCTGGGTCATTTGACTGACAAATAGAATGTACCAGAAATGATGTCCTGGGATTTTCTGGGGGTCAGTCATAAGAAGTCTTGCAGCATCCTATCAGGTCTCATGGAGCCCTGAGCTACTATGTCAAAAATCAACTACCCTGGGGCAGCAATGCTGAAGCTATGCACACACTCTGAAAGACAGTCTCATCTGAACTCTGCCTTCCAGAAACCCCACAAACTAATGGGATATGATAGAAAAAGCATTTTTTTAAGCCTCGAAGTTTGTCATGCAGCAACAGACAACCTATACGCTAGTGTGTGTGTGCTCAGTTACTTCAGCTGTTTCCAACTCTCTGTGACCCCGTGGACTGTAGCCCACTAGGCTCCTTTGTCCACAGGATTCTCCAGGCAAGAATACTGGAGTTGGTCACCATGCCTTCCTCCAGGGGATCTTCCCAACCCAAGGATCAAACCCATGTCTCCTGCACTGAAGGCGAATTCTTTACCCACTGAGCCACCTGGGAAGCTCTATATGTTTTGTGTTATATTCTTAGATATATAAAGATTACTCACTATAATCTAGTATATGTCTCTCTATATAAATATATAACATGTATTATATATAATTATGTATAACTGTATATACTTATATATAACATATATATTT
>SJYQ01005435.1:74410-133162 GCA_006410935.1 Redunca redunca
AGAAAAAAACAAAAAAAAAAAAAGAAATCTTATGACATATAGATTGTATAATTTATTTTTTACCTTTTTTATTTAGAATTTAAAATTTGGAATATTCAAAGTTATAAATAAAAATAATACAGAAAATTCCTGTGCCATGTTTATCCAGGTTCACCTACTGTTAATATGCCATCCACTTTTTTCATTTGCCCACTTTATTTCTGCTTTTCTATTTGTATGTCCATTATTCCCTCTCTCTATCTCTATAGGCACACACACACACACACACACACACACACAACCATTTAATGAAAAGTTATGTAAGTTGTGTTGTGGCCAGCCCTTTCTCCCTAAATCCTTTGTGCGCATTTACTAAAAATAGGGATATTTTCTTACATGTATTTTCTTAATGTAGCAATAAGACTTTTATTTAATCTACCATTCATATTCCAAATTTGTCAGTTGATCTAATTATACCTCTAATGCAATTTTCCCATCCAATACATCATCTAGTTTAGGCTCAGATATTGCTTTTAGCCTCCTTTCATGTAGAAACATTTCCAAAGCCTTCCTAAATACTATCTTATTATTTAAATGCTGAGTACAATATTTTTAAATGGTAACATTCAACCCTGGCTGCATTTCTTGACAAGTTTAAAAAAAAAATTGATGCCTGCCTGGGCCCTATTCTGGACCAGCTCCATCAACTCTGGGAGACGGGAAAGAAAGCAATTGGATTTGTATTAAAATTTCCCAAAATATTCTAATTTGCAGCAAAAGTTGAGAAGCATTATTATAAAGAAAATATTAGGTTTTAAAAATTACTAGTTGAAGACATAAGAAAATTCAATGCATTTAGACAAAATACCAGACAAATCCTTAACTTGATGACTTTTTAAAATAAGTATCCCAGAAACATAATATGTCTTTATTCCTAAAAAACAAAAATTGTCTTCTAAGTCCACCTGGTTAATTGAATTATTGCTTTTTCAATCATGCTGCTGCTAAGTCATTTCAGTTGTGTCCAACTCTGTGCGACCCCATCGATGGCAGCCCACCAGGCTCCCCCATTCCTGGGATTCTCCAGGCAAGAACACTGGAGTGGGTTGCCATTTCCTGAAGTCACTCAGTCGTGTCCGACTCTTCACGACCCCATGGACTGCAGCCTACCAGGCTCCTCCGTCCATGGGATTCTCAAGGCAAGAGTACTGGAGTGGGGTGCCATTGCCTTCTCTGTTTTCAATCATAGTCATTAATAAATCTATCCATATTCAACTAAACACTAACACTACCCTAGCTGGCAGTCCTGTTGGTTTTAACTCTTCCACATCTTTCACTTCAGAATCCCTTAAGCAAAACTGATACCATATTCCTTTTCATTTCTGAAAAATATATTTAAAATATTATAATTGATTCCAAGTGATGTCACATTAGGACTATATATTAGATGAACAGAACAGCATAAAAACTGAGAGTTCTGGTTGCAAAAATGTGATTTTTAAAAATCAAGGGCACACACAGTATCTCACTCCCCTACATTCATTCTGTGTTGTACCTCAAGTACCATCAAGCTGCTCAAGGCAAAAACCTAGTATTCATTCTTGATTCCTCCTAGTTCCTTACCACAACATTAAGTCATTAAAAAGTCATGTTAATTATGTCTCTAAAATATACCTGCAATCTACCTGTCTCCAAGGAGGTGCCTCTTAAGCACAATGAAACCAAAGTAGTCACATGTAGTCATCTAAAAGTTAATAACCTTCCCTAGTTAAGTAAGATAATCAGAGTTTACACAGTACAACTGGAGAAATATCACAACTACTTGATCCAGACAGTGCCACATTATAAATGTTTGTATTATAATGTTCTTGCCGAAGAAATAGCTTCAGTTCAGTTCAGTTGCTCAGTCATGTCTGACTCTTTGCAACCCCATGAATTACACCATTCCAGGCCTCCCTTTCCATCACCAACTCCCGGAGTTCAAACTCACATCCATCGAGTCGGTGATGCCATCCAGCCAGCTCATCCTCTGTCGTCCCCTTCTCCTCCTGCCCCTAATCCCTCCCAGCATCAGAGTCTTTGCCAATCAGTCAACTCTTCGCATCAGGTGCCCAAAGTACTGGAGTTTCAGCTTTAGCATCATTCCTTCTAAAGAAATCCCAGGGCTGATCTCCTTCAGAATGGACTGGTTGGATCTCCTTGCAGTCCAAGGGATTCTCAAGAGTCTTCTCCAACACCACAGTTCAAAAGCATTAATTCTTCGGCACTCAGCTTTCTTCACAGTCCAACTCTCACATCCATACATGACTACTGGAAAAACCATAGCCTTGACTAGACGCATCTTTGTTGGCAAAGTAATGTCTCTGCTTTTGAATATGCTGTCTGCATTGGTCATATCTTTTTTTCAAAGGAGTAAGTGTCTTCTAATTTCATGGCTGCAGTCACTATCTGCAGTGATTTTGGAGCCCAAAAAAATAGTCTGTCACTATTTTCACTGTTTCCCCATTTATTTGCCATGAAGTGATGGGACCAGATGCCATGATCTTCATTTTGTGAATATTTGGTTTCAAGCCAACTTTTTCACTCCCCTCTTTCACTTTCATCAAGAGGCTCTTTAGTTCCTCTTCATTTCTGCCATAAGGGTGGTGTCATCTGCATATCTGAGGTTATTGATATTTCTCCAGGCAATCTTGATTCCAGGTTGTGCTTCATCCAATCCAGCATTTTTCATGATGTTTCATGACTGGTTTGATCACCTTCCAGTCATATACTCATTAGCAAAATATATTTAAAACCCACAGTAAAAATTCTTATAAGATAAACTGAACTTTCACATATGCAAGTTTGCTTAGTAGAAAATGTTTAAGAAAAATTACAATTTGAATACTAATCTCTGCAATATTCTTAATATTGTAATCTTATGTCATTTAAGTCTACCCACATTTTTAGCAATATGATTTACCTAGACTATATCTGTTCCCAATTTGTTTATATACCACTTTTCTTTTTATCATCTTCCTAACACCACTGAATTTGTTGCTAGTGTTACCTTTTACCTGTTATCCTCTATCTGTGAAACAACTGTAGAACATTACCTGGGATTGAGAAAGAAAGGCAAGTGATGCCTCATTCACATTTGATGGCACACTTTTATTCTTCTGAAATTGACTCTTAATGTCATATTTTCCTGGCCCTGGTACTCCCTAAATTACAGAAAGAAAAAAAGACATGCTCTCATTAAGAAAGTATCCATAGCACCTAAGGGAACAATTGGTTAAATATCTGAACCAAAGCTATAGGGCTTTTAAGTGATATTACCAAAGCTCTTCATTAAAAAGCAAGCCAGAACAAACTTAAGAGCAACCAAAAAAAAAAAAAAGAGAGAGAGAGAGAGAAAGGCTTTGCTTTCCTTTGCAAAGCCTCCCAGGAACCTAAAAACACACTGCTTGAAACTTTGCTGCCCTCTACTGATAGATCTCAGAAGAAAAAAAATTATCTGAGCCCTTCACGTGATTAAACATTACATTCCATAAATATATTTCTTCCATTTAACTTATACAACCAGCTCTTCTATTTTAACTACAAATGTTAGAAGGTATAAAACATTAAGCTTTTAACTAGATACTTTACAAAAGATAAAATTAACTCAGTAAATAGTGGGATTGAGTTTTAATTATCCTGCTAATAAAATATAAATATGTATCAGGAAGTACTATTTATTCATCATCAAATATTTTAATTACCTTGACAAAGTACCTTTCATAGTATATAAAAAGTTAGATTTAAATCATCTGCTTCATATATAACTCTCCCACTTTTCTATAGTTGAAAGAATTATACATTGATTTATGAATTAAATACTGGGCTTATAACTTGGATATAAAATGAAATTATATCAATAAATTCTGTCATCTATATTATTATAATACATCAAAATCCAATCATGTTTCCCAACCTCTACAAGTACACTGATCCAAGCCACCGTCTCTTATCCAGGTTACTGTAAAAATCTTCCTAACCACCTCCCCTGCTTCCAAAATTGCCCATCTTCAGTCTGTTTCTACCACAGAAGCTAGCAATGGGTCCACTTAAGGCCCTTAGTCAGATTGCACCATCCTCCTTCTCAAACCCATTCAATGGTTTTCAATCTCACTTCCAACAAAAATGAAAAAAAAAAAAAAAGATCCTAAATATGAAATGAATTTCACTTCCAGACACACTATTACCACTCTAACCTCCTCTCCTACTACTCTCTCCATTCTCTCCACTGTTTTCCAAAAGATCAATCATATATTCACCTAAGGACCTTTGCACTTACCATTCTCTTTGCTCAGAATGTTCTCCTAGATAGCTCCAAGGCTCACTCTTTCAATTCAATCAGTTCACTACTCAGTGTTACCTTCTCAGTGAGCCATTTCCAGGAAACCCAAACAATCCCTGTTCCCCCTCCTATTTCTCAACCTTATCATGTTTTACTACCCAAAATATAATTCCCTGCTATGTTGTAAGCTCCAAGAGGACAGTTTTGCTTTGTTTTTTTTGTTGTTGTTTTTTTTTTTTCTGTTTCATTGGTTGCTGTATCTTTGGAGAACAGAAGAGTAGCTGGGGCATACTAGGCCCTCAGTAAATACTTGCATGAACTCACGCACTGACTCTTACATTTTCAATGGCCATATAATGACTTTAGAAGATATGTCCCTCTCGGAACTAATATGTCTCCAAAGAATAGCATTATCCACTTGTAATAATAGTAAAATATCTATAATTTAAGTAAAAAAAATAATTTGAAAAATTCTTTAGGAGAAATTCTTATACATAAATACCTCTTCTTAAAAACAAATTAGATTCTAAAAATGTATGCAAAAGTCCATATTATATTGTCTCAAATGAACAGAGTTATGCAATTATTTGATGGCTGACAGAAAGATTCACTTTGGTCATGGCATCTAAGTTTGTTTTTTCCTGTGAACTTGCAGAAAGATACATTCAGAAGAAAAAAAATTTCTATGTAATTCTGAGTGTATATAAACCTATGAAATATGTATCAAATACAAAAATATGAACAAATATTCAAATACATGATGTAATATGTATTTTTGTTACAGATATGCTGTATCAGTTTTCTCTCTGTATAGGTAAGCATAATAAAAAATAATGAGCTGCTGACAAACAGGGACTACTACTACTTTCCTCCTGTTCTGAACAGTTGTCTAGGTGGTCATTAATATGGAGCATAGGGAAAAGACTAAGTGTGATTAATGAGGTAAGTGAATATACTTAATCTTGAGAACTATTTTGCTAAAAGACTAAATGAAATTGGCCTCTTCAATAAATACTTCCCTTTCCTTTTCTTCTGTTTTCCACAAAGTTTCTAATATTACTGAACTTTGTTTCACTAAACTAACATAGAATAGTAAAATCAGGTCTTTACTTATAAAAAGTTAGAATTTAATAGGCCAATTCTAAATAAGTTCCAAAATAGGACTGTGAGGCACTGACCACTGAAGGGCAGGCAAGTCTCCCTTTGTGACAGTGTAAGAAGGTAAAATGAACTCTGCAAAGACCAAACCCTAGACACAGGATGAAAATGCTGTGATATTTATCCTGCTTTTACAAACTGTGATCAACAAAACACCTGCACTGATATCAGTCTATTAAGTACGAGGCCTTCCAGTGCCTCCTCTGAGATCTTGAATCAGAATCTTATTTGAGCACAGGAATGTATACTTTTAACAAGCCTCATAGAGGATTCTCAAGCACAATAAAGAACCACAGCTCAGCCAGAAAGCGGTCCCTACCACAGCTTTTTCTGCAAAGCACATCTATCTTAAAGTAGAAGGCTTAGATCTGGAAAGTATCCTGCTTTGGGAAGAAAACTTAAAGATTACTGTGGCAGATTGTTTATGTAATCTTTTCATGTACAACCTAATAAAAATGGCCCTCTTTAGACCATGTGCTACCTAATGGAAGGACACACAGTCACTTATAAAGCAGTGTTTCCCCTACCCCAGGCAAAGGAATATGCTTCAGGCGGATGCACTTAGTACCTCTTGTAGAAAATTACAGGACAAATAAATTGCTCAACAAATAACTTCAAGGAAAGGAGAGAGAAGAAAAGTGGGAGAGAGCAACAGAGATGTATCAATCAACACCAATGGCAATGCGTGGACATTCTATGGATCCTGTTTCTATATTTATGAGACACTGGAAATTTGAACACTAATTAAAAATCTATCATATTAAGCAAACACTGTGAATTTTTTAAGATAATTAAAGATAAAGACTATCTTTCAGAGGTCACTACTGAAATGTTTACAGAAGAAGTGAAATACCTAGGATCTAATAAAAAACAAAAAGCTCTCTTTAAAAACTAGGGTATAGTCATTTATTTGATCAGATGGTGTGTAGAAGTTACAGGGACTGGGGAAAGTCAAACAGTTTAACCTTTACTCCTCTAACTTGGAGCCACCATCAGTGATGATGATTATTTCCACAGAAAATACTAAAAGCTTACTATGTACAAAGCAGTATACATACTAATAAATAAAGCATGGGCTTTGCTTTTGAGAAGCTTACACTAAATCCCAACCCATGCTTTACAAGAGAATTATCTGAGGAACTTTTAAAAATAACAATGCCTCGTTCTACTTTATTCAAACTAAAGTCAATAGAAATGAGACCCAGGCATTATTAAAATTTTAAAAGCTTTCTGTTTAACGTTAATGTGCAGTGACAACTGAACCCTAAAATAGTTTAAAACTCACACTGCTAGGACCCTGCAGGTACAATCACTTTCCAGTGGTTCCATAACTGCCATTTTTCCCTAGAGTTCCAGAGTCCCCTTCTGTAAATAAGGACTATAGTGCGACTAGGCTTCCAGATATTTCTTCCAGCTCATGTTCTATAATTTTAAATTCTAAAATTAAACTCTATAATTATATTTTCTTGAAGAAAATTAGAGATACCAAGGGAATATTTCATGCAAAGATGGGCTTAAGAAAAAGACAGAAATGGGATGGACCTAACAGCAGCAGAAGATATTAAAAAGAGGTGGCAAGAACACACAGAAGAACTATACAAAAAAGATCTTCACAACCCAGATAATCACAAAAGTGTGATCACTCACCTAGAGCCAGATCCTGGAATGCGAAGTCAAGTGGGCCTTAGGAAGCATCACTATGAACAAAGCTAGTGGAGGTGATGGAATTCCAGTTGAACTACTATTTCAAATACTAAAAGATGCTGCTGTGAAAGTGCTGCACTCACTATGCCAGCAAATTTAGAAAACTCACCAGTGGCCACAGGACTAGAAAAGGTCAGTTTTCATTCCAATCCCTAAGAAAGGCAATGCTAAAGAATGCTCAAACTAGTACACAGTTGCACTCATCTCACACGTTAGTAAAGTAAGGTTCAAAATCCTCCAAGCCAGGCGTCAACAGGACGTGAACCATGAACTTCCAGATGTTCAAGCTGGATTGAGAAAAGGCAGAAGAACCAGAGATCAAATTGCCAACATCTGCTGGGTCATCAAAAAAGCAAGAGAATTCCAGAAAAACATCTATTTCTGCTTTATTGACTGTGCCAATGCCTTTGACTGTGTGGATCACAACAAACTGTGGAAAATTCTTAGAGATGGGAATACCAGGCCACCTGACCTGCCTCTTGAGAGATCTGTATGCAGGTAAGGAAGCAACAGTTGGAACTGGACATAGACTGGTTCCAAACAGGAAAATAGGAAAAGGAGTAAGTCAAGTCTGATGCTGGGAGGGATTGGGGGCAGGAGGAGAAGGGGACGAACGAGGATGAGATGGCTAGATGGCATCACTGACTCGATGGACGTGAGTCTAAGTGAACTCCGGGAGTTGGTGATGAACAGGGAGGCCTGGCGTGCTGCGATTCATGGGATCACAAAGAGTCAGACACGACTGAGCAACTGAACTGAACTGAACTGAACTGAACTGAAGGCTGTATATTGCTACCCTGCGTATTTAACTTATATGCAGAGTACATCATGATAAATGCTGAGCTGGATGAAGCACAAGCTGGAATCAAGATTGCCAGGAGAAATATCAATAACCTCAGATATGCAGATGACTCCAACCTTATGGCAGAAAGTGAAGAACTAAAGATCCTCTCAATGAAAGTGAAAGAAGAGAGTGAAAAAGTTGGCTTAAAGTTCAACATTCAGAAAATGAAGATCATGGTATCTGGTCCCATCACTTCATGGGAAATAGATGGGGAAACAGTGGAAACAATGTCAGACTTTATTTGAGGGGACTGCAAAATCACTGCAGATGGTGACTGCAGTCATGAAATTAAAAGACACTTACACCTTGGAAGGAAAGTTATGACCAAGCTAGACAACATATTAAAAAGCAGAGACATTACTTTGCCAACAAAGGTCCATCTAGTCAAGGCTATGGTTTTTCCAGTAGTCATGTATGGATGTGAGAGTTCTACTATAAAGAAAGCTGAGTGTGGAAGAATTGATGCTTTTGAACTGTGGTGTTAGAGAAGACTCTTGAGAGTCCCTTGGACCGCAAGGAGATCCAACCAGTCCATCCTAAAGGAAATCAGTTCTGAGTGTTCATTGGAAGGACTGATGCTGAAGCTGTAACTCCAATACTTTGTCCACCTGATGCAAAGAGCTGACTCATTTGAAAAGACCCTGATGCTGGGAAAGATTGAAGGCGGGAGGAGAAGGGGACAATAGAGGATGATACGGTTGGATGGCATCACCGACTCAATGGACATGAGTCTGAGTAAATTCCAGAAGTTGGTGATGGACGGGGAGGCCTGGAGTGCTGCAGTCCATGGGGTCACAGAGTCAGACATGACTGAGTGACTGAACTAAACTGATAATTATATTTTTAATTTTTAAATTATCTTTATTATTCTTGACATCTTCTTTACTCATGTATGCATTATCCTCCATCTTTCTCTGAATACTAATTATAATTTTAATTATTTATAATTTTGTCTTACTATCTGTTTCCTTGGAGTTTCCTTGATGTTGGCTTCTTGATTTTTTGCTTTTGTGTTTCATGTGAGGGAGTTCCCTCAAATGTCTGGTGATCCCTTCCTCCTCATTCAGATGTAAGAGTGAATCACTGAAAAATGTTACTTAAAATTTCACACGTGAATAGATGTGACTTGAAACCTACTGAACTTCATTATGTTGTGACAGCCTCACAACTCAGCCTTTGTATTATCAGGCCCCCAAACGTCACTCCTTTCTCAACCCTGGCTGACAATTTCGGTGAGTGGGAAAAGTGCCTGGAACATCTCCTTACTCTCTATATAAGCTTAAACTCTCCATTTCCTTTCTTCCCTACTTATAATTATGAAAAAGTAAAATACACAAAACAATTCCCACATATCCATTACCCAGGGTCAATAATCCTCAACTACATCCCCATATGTTTCTAATCCTATCAATCTGCCCAATTCTCATTCATGATGTACAGGCAAATCCAAAATATCATATAATTTCCATCAATAAATACTTTAGGATATAACTAAAAAATAAAGGACTCTTTCTTTAACATAACCACAAAACCATTTTTCTATCTAAAAAAAAATCAATTGACTTCTTAATTATCAGAGTTCAAATGTTTGTGATTGCCTTATAAATTCATGTATATATTAAATATATATCAAATATGGAAATATAGAAATAAATACATATATACAGGTATAATGCAATAAGATTGCAGAAAGGGCAAAGATAAGGGGGGGAGGAATATTTT
This sequence comes from Redunca redunca, assembly GCA_006410935.1. Lineage (NCBI taxonomy): Eukaryota > Metazoa > Chordata > Mammalia > Artiodactyla > Bovidae > Redunca > Redunca redunca. The sequence continues at coordinate 84,139 of SJYQ01005435.1, forward strand.
TTTACTAGTTCACAGGGTTTTACTTTGGATGCTTTGCTTAGTCTATAAAATTCAATTTTGCAATCAATACTTACTTAATGTTTTTAGCTTTCCTTTTCTGTGATCCTTCTTACAAATAAAATAAACACTAATTCCCTATAGTTACTGAGCATCACTGTGTGGCAGGCACTGTATCCCCTTATCTTTAATCCTTAAAAATCCTGCAAGATAAAGCTACTCAAGTTTGCCTAATTGGGAAAATAAGATCCATGGAGATTAAGGAACTTACCTCTAAGACAACTAGTAGGAACACAAAGAAAACTAAGGTCTGACTAACTACAAAGCCCCTCTTCTTTTCTTCAAGGAATATTGCCACAAAAGTTTATTACACAAATCATGGCAAAACTGGCTGAAGACCATTAAATTTTCATTAACCTATTACATAGTGACACATCCTCTTTTATATTTCATAACAGAATTTCTTTGGTTGTCCATTTTTACAAATAACTGAATTGCCAGATATGTGCTAGGTACATGCTAAGTTCCTGGATGTATAACAGGACAGACCTGTGCCCTCAGGAAGTGAAAATTCCAGTGAGAAAGACCAATAACACCGAACAGATAAATAAACTATTTCTAAATTGCAAGTAACGCAATTTGTATGAAGAATACAGAGTGCTAAGTTAGAAAGTAACAATGGAACTTAGACAGGAAAGACAATTTATGTTGAAACCTAAACACAAGAAGGAGCTTATCTTGGGAAGAATGGATGGAACAGAAAAGCATATACAAAGGGGAAATTGGTCAGTACAGCATTCCTGGAAGAGGCTGGCAGGAACGAGTTTACATCTAGAAGTAAAATTTCTCAGTCACTAGAGGGTGGGATGAGATGGGAGAATGGCATTGAAACATGTATACTATCACGTAAGAAACAAATCGCCAGTCTATGTCCGATGCAGGATGCAGGATGCTGGGGGCTGGTGCATGGGGAGGACCCAGAGAGATGTTATGGGGTGGGAGGTGGGAGGGGATTCATGTTTGGGAACGCATGTACACTCATGGTGAATTCATGTCAATGTTTGGCAAAACCAATACAGTATTGTAAAGTAAACTAAAGTTAAAAAAAAAATTTCTCAGTCATATGGTAATACTATATTTAGCTTTTCAAGGAATCATCAAACTGTTTCCCGTAGAGACCACACCATTTCACATTCCAGCTAACTACGTACAAAGGTTTCAATTTCTCCACATCCCCACCAACACTTGTTGTTTTCCATTTTTTTATTATGTAAATCCCAGTAAATGTGAAATGGTACCTTGCAGTGATTTTGATATGCATTTTCCTAATGACTAAAGGTGTTGGATATCTTTTTGTGTGTTTACTGGGCATTTGTATATCTTCTTTGGAGAAATATATATTCTCAAAATGTCTTTTGCCCATTACTCAATTGGGTTGTTTGTCCTTCTGTTGTCAGATAACATTTTAAGATGATATATCTGCCTGCCTGTGAAGATAAAAGAAGGGAGTGAATTTGCTATATGGCTCAGGAAACTCAAACAAGGGCTCTATATCAACCCTGGGATGGGGTTGGGAGGGGTGGGAATGGGGAGGGAGATGGGAGGGAGTTTCAAAAGGGAGGGGATATATGTATACCTATGGCTGATTCATATTGAGGTTTGACAGAAAACAGCAAAATTCTGTAAAATAATCATCCTTCAATAAAAAATAAATATTTTTTTTAAAAAAAAAGGGAGTGAGACTGGAAGCAAAGATACCTGTTAAGAGACTGTTTCAGAAGTCCAGGCAAGATAATGCTTTCTTACTTTGACTAAACAATAGTTCTAGTAATGATAATACAGTAATTATAACAACAAGAATAATAATCATGACAGATTGTCTACAAACATGCCCACCAAAAATTCTTCCTATCCCTAAAAGTTCATGCCTTACCTCCCATCAGAAGATGGAGTTCATCTCCCTGTTTATGAATCTGAGCTGGCCCTGTGACTTGTTTGGACAAAGAGAATATATGGCAAGTTACACAGCCCCATTTCCAAGCCTAGGTCTTAAGAGGCCTGACATGTTCCAAATTTGAAGTCTCAGAGCCCTAAGCCTTTTACACACGTCCAACTACCTAAAGGAAAGTGAGGTCCAGCTAGCTTCCAGTCATTACTGCGAACCCAGCTAAGATGTCTCACGTATGAATGAAAGCATCCATCTTGGGTACTCTGGAACGCAGCTGGATGAGTGGTCTTAGCTGATACCATATGGCTTAGAAAAATTACCCAGCTGAGTCCAAAAATCCAGAGAATCACTGTGCTATGAAGGTTAATTTCAGCAGGCCTAGAATTGGTGTGAGTTGTTCTCCTAAAGCATCCACAAGGCACTGATCCTTGGTCAAGAAAAGAAACTACTGATTAACAGTTTTGTTTTGAAATTATGAAACCCTCATGAGTTTGAGTGGTTGGCATCAGCTTGTTAGCATTGTTCATTGATAATAATAATTTGTACCTGGCCACAGTGAGATAGAAGGTTCCATAGTTGATGTTGGTTATGCAATAGAAAATGCCTAAGTGACCAGTAAAGTATAAGAAATTCTGATAAAATACTTCATTTGAGCTCCCAGGTTTTGAGATGTCCACACATCTGTTAGCAGTTCCTGATCTAAGACAGAAAGCATGTCCTGATATGGCGTTATGGAGAGAAGACAATTAGAGCTCACTCCTGGCCTCTCTGGAACCCTTGCAGCCTTTGATGACAAAGAATACTTTAATGCTGTTGTTATTTGTATTCTTTGTCTGCAAGAAACTGTAGATAAGTATCATCATTTGGGGCCTTGAGTCTTCTCTAGCAATCTAACTCCATTTGTTGCTATTAGCACAGTCATGAAAATAACAAATAGTTGCTGTTTTAGGGCACTGCATTTTAGGGCAATTTGCTAGGCAGCAACAGGTGACCAAAACAAAGCTAACGTTTACTGAGTACACACTCTTTGTCAGCAATAAAGTCACAGACAAGAAAATTGTGACACAAAGAAATTATTTCCAAAAGCAGCATGGCTTGTAAGTAGGTGACCCAAAAATTATCGGCTACTAGCACAATCCCAATTTCCAACTCCCCTTTCCATAACCATAAGCCAGATAGGGGTCGCCTTGTGATGCTGTCCTGGCTAATGTCATATAGTGTGTGTGTGCGCTTAGTCACTCAGTCATGCCTGACTCTTTGCAGCCCCATGGAGTGTAGTCCACCAGGCTCCTCTGTCCATGGGATTTTCTAGGCACAAATATTGGAGTGGGTAACATTTCCTCCTCCAGAGGAATGTCAGGATCCAGGGATCAAACCTGCATCTGTTGCACCTTCTGCATTGGTGGGTGGATTCTTTACCAATAGCACCACCTGGGAAGTAAGCACTTGTCAGGTGGAGAAAATATAATAGAAGGAAGAGCAGGGTTAGAAGACAGACAAGTTCAATTTTGAAATGTTACTTTTATAGTTCTTATAAAACATCAAGCTAGAGGTATCATACAGACAGCAATTTGTGGAAGACTGGAGCTCAGTGGAGAGTTCAAGGTACACTGGAAGTGATCTGTGGATTTGGAAGTGATCAGTACATACAGGTGATACCCAAGGTCATCAGAATAAAGGTGGTTTCTGAGGATATTGTGTAGACAAAGAAGAGAAACAATTAAGAATATTATGTAATATTTCTGTGATCTCAGTATTATATTCATTTCTATAGTAATTTATAGATCACTAATCCTTGTATGCAGGTCAGGAAGCAACAGTTAGGACTGGACGTGGAACAACAGACTGGCTCCAAATAGGGAAAGGAGTGCGTCAAGGCTGTATATTGTCATCCTGCTTATTTAACTTATATGCAGAGTACATCATTGGAGAAGGCAGTGGCAACCCACTCCAGTACTCTTCCCTGGTGAATCTCATGGACAGAGGAGCCTGGTAGGCTACAGTCCATGGGGTCGCTAAGAGTCGGACAAAACTGAGCGACCTCACTTTCAATTTTCATTTTCATGCATTGGAGAAGGAAATGGCAACCCACTCCAGTGTTCTTGCCTGGAGAATTTCAGGGATGGAAGAGCCTGGTGAGCTGCCATCTATGGGGTCGCACAGAGTCAGACACAATTGACGCAACTTAGCAGCAGCAGCAGCAGCAGCAGCAGAGGACATCATGAGAAACGCTGGACTGGAGGAAGCACAAGCTAGAGTCAAGATTGCCAGGAGAAGCATCAATAACCTCAGGTATGCAGATGATACCACCCTAATAGCAGAAAGTGAAGAACTAAAGAGCCTCTTGATGAAAGTGAAAGAGGAGCATGAAAAAGTTGGCTTAAAACCCAACATTCAGAAAACGAAGATCATGGCATCTGGTCCCATCACCTCAAGGGAAATAGATGGGGAAACAGTGGTTGACTTTATTTTTATGGGCTCCAAAATCACTGCAGATGGTGATTGCAGCCATGAAATTAAAAGATTCTTACTGCTTGGAAGGAAAATTATGACCAACCTAGAGAGCATATTCAAAAGCAGAGACATTACTTTGCCAGCAAAGGTCCGTCTAGTCAAAGGCTATGGTTTTTCCAGTGGTCATGTATGGATATGAGAGTTGGACTATAAAGAAGGCTGAGCACAGAAGAATTGATGCTTTTGAACTGTGGTTTTGAGAAGACTCTTGAGAGTCCCTTGGACTGCAAGGAGATCCAACGAGTCCACTCTAAAGGAGATCAGTCCTGAGTGTTCATTGGAAGGACTGACGCTGAAGCTGAAACTTCAATACTTTGGCCACCTGATGCGAAGATTTGACTCATTTGAAAAGACCCTGATGCTGGGAAAGATTGAGGGCAGGAGGAAAAGGGGACAACAAAGGATAAGATGGTTGGATGTCATCACCAACTCAATGGACATGGGTTTGGGTGCACTCCAGGAGTTCATGATGGACAGGGAGGCCTGGCATGCTGTGGTTCACGGGGTCGCAAAGAGTTGGACACACCTGAGTGACTGAACTGTGAATTTATGAATCATTCTAATCTTTCAACTCTAATAATTTTTAGAGCATTTATTATACTAAAACATCTAGATTTAATATTTTTGTAAGACTGATGATTGTTCCATTTTCCAAAGCTAATTAAAATGTTTTTATTCTAGTTTCTAAAAACAAGATGATGTCCAGAATCCTCTTCTATTATAGCATCTTACAGTAAGAAGAGATAAATTTATAAGGAACTTAAAATGATGATTTGCAACTTAAAATATTTTAGGTATGCTGAATTCAACAAAACATTTGCTATATGATTATAATCGGCATTATCTTCTTAATTTAAAATTGAATGTATTTATAAGTATGTCCCAGGTACAGTTAACTCTTTGAATCAGTCATAATGATTGATTGGACAGAGCAATATGTAACTCTGACTTGACAGTATAGGAAAGAACATGTGTTTATTATGTTCATTTTCATAATTGCAACATAAATTGTGGTTCATTTAGAAAGCATTATGCCCTCTGTTTCTGATCTCAGGAAGCAAAATACTCTGATTTTTTAAAAAGAAACAGTTAAATTTAAACAGAATTAAATCAAATAAGCATGGTTAGAAGAACTCAAAGAAACCAAAAAGATCTGAAAATTTTGTGTTAATCAATAATTGTATTATAAGTATCACTGGGTCTCAGATATAGCACTTAGGTTATACACCATTGAAATGAGAAAACTAAATACATGACCAGAAGTGCTCTGTAGAACAAACCGTATACTAGTTGTGCGCTAAGTTGCTTTACTCATGTTCAACTCTTTGCAACCCTATGGACTGTAGCCTGTCAGGCTCCTCTATCCATGGGATTCCCCAGGCAAGAGTACTAGATTGGATTGCCATGCCCTCATCCAAGGGATCTTCCTGACCCAGGGATCGAACCTGTAGTGTCTCCTGCATTGCAGGCAAAATCTTCACCACTGAGCCACTAGGGAACCTTACCATATTTTCAGTAACAGAAATAGAAAATAGCTTTCCCATGTAAATCTAGACAAGTATATCAGGAGTACGTGAACTAAGAACTTCCAGATGTACAAGCTGGGTTTAGAAAAAGCAGAGAAACCAGAGATCAAATTGCCAACACTCATTAGATCATAGAAAAAGCAAAGGAGTTCCAGAAAAACATCTACTTCTGCTTCATTGACTACAGGAAAGCCTTTGTATGGATCACAATAAACTGTGAAAAACTCTTAAAGAGATGGGAGTACCAGACCACCTGACCTGTCTCCTAAGAAACCTGTAAGTCAAGAAGCAACAGTTAGAATCCAACATGAAAGAACTAACTGGTTCCAAACTGGGAAAGGAGTACCTCAAGGCTGTATATTGTAGCCCTGCTTATTTAACATCTATACAGAGTACATCATGAGAAATACCAGGCTGGATGAATAACAAGCTGGAATCAAGACTGCCAGGAGAAATACCAACAACCTCACATATGCAGATAATATCACTTTAATAGCAGAAAGTGAAGTGAAGGGAAGTGAAGTGAAAGTCACTCAGTCGTGTCCAACTCTTTGTGACCCCATGGACTATATAGTCCATGGAATTCTCCAGGCCAGAATACTGGAGTGGGTAGCCATTCCCTTCTCCAGGGGATCTTACAAACCCAGAGATCAAACCCAGGTCTCCCACATTGCCGGCAGATCCTTTACCAGCTGAGCCACCAAGGAAGCCCAAGAATACTGTAGTGGGTAACCTATCTGTTTTCCAGCGGATCTTCCTGACCCAGGAATTGAACTAGGGTCTCCTGCATTGCAGGAGGATTCTTTACCAGCTGAGTGACCAGGGAAGTCAATGGCAGAAAGTGAAGGGGAACTAAAGAGCCTCTTGAGTAGTGGGAAAGAGCAGAGTGAAAAAGCTGGCTTAAAACTCAACATTCAAAAAAAAAAAAAAAAAAGATTATGGCATCCAGTCCCATCACTTCATGACAAATAGAAGGGGAAAAATGTGGAAGCAGTGACAGATTTTATATTCTTGGGCTTCAAAATCACTGCAGACAGTGACTACAGTCATGAAATTAAAAGAAACTTGCTCCTTGGAAGGAAAGTTATGACAAACAGAAGACAAAAAGCAGAGACATCACAATGCTGACAAAAGTCTATGTACTCAAAGCTATGGTTTTTCCAGTAGTCATGTCCAGAGATGAGGACCATAAAGAAGGCTGAGCACTGAAGAACTGATGCTTTCAAATTGTGGTGCTGGAGAAGACTCCTGAGAGTCTCTTGGACAGCAAGGAAATCAAACCAGTCAATCCTAAAGGAAATTAACCCTGAATGTTCCTTGGAAAAACAGATGCTGAAGCTCCAATACTTAGTCACCTGATGTGAAGACTCAATTCATTGGAAAAGACCCTGATGCTGGTAAAGATTGAGGGCAGGAGAAAAAGGGAGCAACAGAGGGTGAGATGGTTGGATGGCATCTCCAACTCAATGGACATGAGTTTGAGCAGACTCTGGGAGATAGTGGAGAACAGAGGAACCTGGCACACTATAGTGTAAGGAGTCACAAAGAGTCAGACTCAGCAACTGAACAACAACAATATCAGGAGAGGCATAATTTAAATGTGAGCTACTAGGTTTGATTGTACATTGGAGTAGAAGATGGTTTTCTGAAGTTTCAACCATTTTGTGAAATTGAGGACAGCTGATAAAAGCTGCCAAGTTTCCTTAATACAGTTGCTCAAATAACAGTTCATGTTAACACTGGTATTAGTAATTCAGTTGAGTCAAAAATTTAATATAGCATATCTGAAGCTATATTGCCAAGTTCTAAGCTAGAGTAAATATGAGTAAACATGGATATCCTGAAAATGAAAAATGTCACCACAGTAATCAACAATTATGTAAAAATTATGTGATTCTGTGTTCAAAAATTTTTCACTAAGAGAAAATATACAAATACTTTATATAGTTTTCCTGAAATTATATATCCAAATGATGGATGACCTAGTTGTGGCCAAGGTTTAAAATGCTTATATTAGTAAATTAGAACTCTGTGAATGTTCAGAATTCATTGACATTTATTACTGTGCAACGCAACATGAACTTCTGCCTAGAGTTATGTAACACAAGTGTATTCTTCCCGCTCCCTAAAAACCTAAGTTCATCTTTTTAAAGAAACAATTGACATTTAATGAATAATACACAATTGAATATATCTAAATGAAATAAAGTTAAGGATTACAATTTTTTTTAATTTTTATTTTAACTTTAGTTTACTTTACAATACTGTATTGGTTTTGCCATACATTGACATGAATCCACCATGGGTGTACATGCGTTCCCAAACATGAACTCCCTCCCACCTCCCACCCCATAACATCTCTCTGGGTCATCCCCATGCACCAGCCCCAAGCATCCTGCATCCTGCATCAGACATAGACTGGTGATTTGTTTCTTACATGATAGTATACATGTTTCAATACCATTCTCCCATCTCATCCCACCCTCTCCCCCAGAGTCCAAAAGTCCGCTCTACACATCTGAGTCTCTTTTGTTGTCTCGCATACAGGGTCTTCATCACCATCTTTCTAAATTCCATATATATGCGTTAGCATACTGTATTGGTGTTTTTCTTTCTGGCTTACTTCACTTTGTATAATCGGCTCCAGTTCCATCCATCTCCTTAGAACTGATTCAAATGTATTCTTTTTAATGGCTGAGTAATACTCCATTGTGTTCAATTCTTAAATGAAGTTAAAGGACCCTATAAGATTAATTGCTATTACACTCACAAGGATGGAGAATCCAAATGATGGCTAGGGCCAGGTGGGGAAATACGTGTTGAATGTAAAAGGGTACACTAAGGATCACTCATCCACACCAGGGGCAGCATTTAATCATCCCCAATTGACCGCTGTTAGGTTTGGGCTTTTGTCTTTTTCATTTTTAAGAAAAGCTGAATATCTAGATTATATTTATGAAATTCTACAGGTTACAAATGTTGGTAACTAATTCAATTTTTTATAACTATTATTGGCCATAATCCACTTATAGGTTCATTTCAGCCTATCTAGCCACCAGATTTCACACACTGCTCTTAGTCTACTCTTAATCTATCCATATCTTAGTCTAAGTTTAAATATATTAAAATATATATCCCTATATGAATATTTGCATATACCTCCAGATCTTGTAAAATCAGAGCCCAAAAGAAGTTTGATAAATGAGTTGGAGTTTTCTATGCCTAGCTGTAATAGCATCAGGATGAAATTATAATTTTTATAATTATAAATGATTAGCAGAGAGATGACCTTTACACAGACTGATAGTTCTACAACTAGGATTGCCTAGGTCTGAAAGAATCTCTGAAATGCTATGTAGGAAAGAAAAGCAATTACTTATACATAATTTCACTAGATTATTGTGCAGTGATCAAACTATGGAGTCACATCAAAGGCATTGCCTCATACCATGAAGAAACCAATTGTGTCTTCACAATTCTCATTGTTATGAGATGATCTAACTTCCTGATACATTCCACAGTCAGTGACTACAATAAGTAAAAATTGTCCACACTTCTCTAGGCTTCCCCAGGAGGTGCAGCAGTAAAGAATCTGCCTGCCAATGTAGGAGACGCAAGAGATGCAGGTTCAATCCCTGGGTTGGAAAGATCCCCTGGAGGAGGAAATGGCACCCCTCTCCAGTATTCTTGCCTGGAAAATTCCATGGACAGAGAAGCCTAGTGGGCTACAGTACATGGGGTCACAAAGAAATGGATACGATTGAGCATGCACACAAGTATAAGCAAGTATACTTCTTTAGGCAGCGTAATGAAGGATATGTTGGTGGCAATCAGAAAATGAAGTATGAAAGTAGGCTCTGCAGGACACATTTAAAGATCCCGAAGAAGATAAGATCATAGATCAAATCATCAAGCTACGAAAGAACTAGAATAAGAACCTTCTCTGATTCTGTGTGGTGGAATATCAATGTGAATTTCATATAGATAGAGGGTCAAGAAGATGACAGAGAAATTTTAATTTGCTAAATTGAGCTACTTGTAATTACCTAAGCAAAGGAGATTCCCTATCTGTAGCTTCAATAGTAGTATTTCTTAAAGTTTGGTGTCTACCACTCCTTAATAGGTATCAGTGTACATGAATATCATCAAGTTTACATATTTTTGAAAATGTGTTTCTGGGAGGGGAGGGAGGCTCAAGAGGGAAGTGGTATAAAATTATGGCTGATTTACATTGTTGTATGGCAGAAACCAACACAACATTGTAAAGCAATTTTTCTCCAAAAAATAAAAAAAAAAATTTAAGTGTGTTTATTTTCCTGAAAACAAAAGAAAATATCTTTTAAATAAGAAATAAAATAAGTTTTATTTCAGTGAGAAGGATAATATTATTTGAAATTTTTCACCAAGGTAGCTCTATGCAGCTCAATGGTGGATAGCTTAATTTATAATTTAGGTTATATTTGCAATTGATCTCTCATGCTGGCTTCTGCTAAGCTGGAAATTTTAAATTCACAATCATAGATCATTATAAATGGCACCAAGTGTTTAGTGGCTGCCAGATAAATATAGATTTTCATATTAACACAAATGGTCCAGAAATTATGGAGAAATGGCTCACTGAAGACTACTTTCAGGACTCAAATAGATGATAAGTTCTAACATTTTACAGCCAAAAGCTGGAAGGCTGGCTGCTTCGACTTGGAAGACAACAATAAATGTATCTCTAATCCACTCTTGTTTTCAGCTCTCAAAATTATTTCTTCATGCTCTGCTGCAGTATTTGGATGGGGTTTATATATTAGCTAAATAATATATCATCAGTTCCTTTTTCCAGACTAAAAAAGACATTAAGCTGGGAAAAGATCCAAATGTCAGTCTCAAGCTATTTGTATTTCAGTTTGATTGCCTTTAAAAATTCTGGGAAAATAACCTTAACACTAAAAAGAACAGTATTTTGGCTTGGAAATGACAAGTTCAGACCACTCAAGATACTAAAATATGCCACTTGAAAAGACCACATGAAATCATAATGGTCTTACTGGCAGAAAATTTATATTTTATTTCAATAGCTCATATGATCATCTGTCCCTTGTCAACATTCTTACTTCAGTGTGATCAGGAAGTTAAATCTAACATTACTTATTTCTTCATGATCCACACTTAAAGTACACATACACACTGGCTGAAATTTGAATATATTCATACTTTTCACTTTCTGATTCAAATCCAGTTTAAAATTAGAAAGCTAACTGATGATTACCAACTCTTTCCTATGAACAAAGCACAGAATGGATTGCCACTCAGGTGGAATCTCTTTTATTTACGCAGCACTCTCCCATGTTGTGATTACGTTTTTTGCTGCTATAACCTAATGCAAGTTTTCAAGTCCACATGTCTCATTAAATCAAAGAAGCACCACTTCTCCCTTTGCTAGAGTTTTCAAAGATAAATAGAAGTAAATGTTGGCAAATTCTTCCCCACATGTGTATGTAGCACACATAAGGAAGAGTTGATTCATATTCTGCAAATCAGTAGTTTAACAAAGAATAAACCAAAATTCTACACATTTGTACAGATATTACTACATGTTTATAGGTACTCTGATATACATATGCTACTAATATTATGTGACATTTGCTTATACCATTTAATGAAAGAGATTACTGTGCTTTCTGTGCTTTTACTGTGCTTTCTCTCAGCATAATTATTTTCTTTGACTTTTCATCTTGTTTTATGAGAATATCAGGTAGGAGTGAATCCAGTCACAAATAGCAACAAACCCAACATTGTCTTTAAAAATAAAGTTTTATTTGTCTCATAAAGTAGTAAGCCAAGAAATAAACTATGTACGTATTGATTCTGTGACTTAACAATGTCAGTACCCAAGTCTTTGTGACTCTCTTAAACATTTTCTCATTTTGGTACTTCATGGTTATAGACTACTGCAAATTCATCTACAATGAATTACTCCATCTACAATTCAGAAAGTATAAGAACAACAACAAAAAAAACAGCAAAGAATAAAGAGGCTGTCTTTTATTATTAAGGGTTTATTGTACAGCTGAGTCTTTCATGAAGAGTATTCAGATGAATTTCAGCCGAATTTGAGGATCAATTAAAATAGCTGGCAAGCAATTAATATAATGACTCCTTGAATTGGCAGGATTGTGGCAGGGTTGTGCTTCCTTGCCTTAACCAACTTCTAAAGGCTGTCCCTGTCCTTGGCTTGTGGCCTTGCATTACTCCAACCTATGCCTCCATCGTTACATTCCCTTCTCTCCCTCTGCTTCTGTTGTTACGATGCTTTCTCTGACTCTGTCACTCCTCTGCACCTCATAAGAATCCTTGTGATTAGACTACCCTGGTGGCGCAGTAGATAAGAATCCACCTGCCAATGCAGGAGACACAGGTTTGATCCCTGGTCCGGGAAGATTCCACACGCTGTGGAGCAACTAAACCCAAGCACCACAGCTATTCAGCCCAAGCTCTAGAGCCCACGAGCCACAACTACTGAGCCTGAGCGCCACAGCTACTGAAGTCTGTGTGCCTAGAGCCTGTGCTTCGCAACAAGAGAAACCACCACAATGAGAAGCCTGTGCACCCCAACAAAGAGTCGTCCCTGCTTGCCCCAACTAGAGAAAGCCCGTGTGCAGCACAACCAAAAATAAATAAATAGAATCCTCGTGACTACACGGGGCCCATCAGAGTACTCCAGAAAAATATCTCTGTATCAAGATCCCTAATCTCATCTGGGAAGTTCCTTTCATCATGTTCACATATTCACAGGCTCCAGGAATTATGACTTGAACATCTTTGAGGACACATTATTGTTTCCAATCACAGTAAACCCTGTGGTCCCCAAAGATTCATACCCATTCCACATGAAAATACATTCACCCAATTCCAACATCTCCATAAGTCTGAATCAATTATGGAAGCAACTCAAAGTGTGAAATCTCATCTACATCGCATCAACTCAAATGTCCCAAACTGCACTATTTAAATCACATATTATAAATCAGGTAGGAATGAGACTCTGGATATATTCCATCTGGGGTAAAATTTCCCTCTACCTGAGGACCTGGAAAACTGGAAAAAAAAAAAGTTATCAGTTTCCCAAGAACAATGATGGGACAATCATATGACAGCAAACAGACATCCGATTCAAAAAGGAAGGACCCGGAAGAACAAAAAGGAATCAGCCATCCCAAGGAATTTCAAAATCCTGTCAGGCAATGTCAATAAGAACTGAAGCCCTGGGAATAATCCTCTGTGGATCACAGCTTCACATCTTTGGGCCAAAGCTCCACCCTGGGAATCAACCATCCTTTTTCATCAAGGTAACATGTGCTGCCAGCCCAGAGTAGTCTTTTCAGCCTGTTTCCTAATGATAGAACCTGGCATCCACAGCCTTCTTTCAATTAACCTTCTCTCTGTCCCTTTTAATCCAAGCTGGTATTGCTGTTGTTGATGTAAAATTCTAAACTGGACCTCCCATATCTGACACAGGAATCCATTCCTCACAAAAGGCTCTTTCACTGGTTTTTCCTAAATTATCCCATCTCTATTTTTGGCTTCAATTGAGACCGTTAAAGGGATCCATGAGTCACAAACCTAGTCTCTTAAAACAGCCCTCTAAGTGTGACTCAACACTGTGACTGTATACCCAGACCTTTCTAAGAAGATTGTTCAGCCATAACCTTGGTTTTCTCACCAGAGTATTCTTTCCTGACATGAATCTTCTAATTTTAGTGTCTTTTTCCATCTAGATATTCAAGGCTGGAAACTTCTTAAATCATAAGTCCTACTTCCTTTGGCTTAATACTTTTTCCCTTTTTTTATATTTTTCCCCTCACATTTTACCATAAGCATCAAGAAGAAACTTGAGTGCATCCTCAACACTTTGCTTATAAATTACTTCATCCAAATACCCAAGAATATCTCTAACAAATTCTAATTTCCACATAAGTGAGTAGGACACAATTCTGCAAAGGTCTTTTACCATGTAAAGTAACATATTCATAGGTTCTTGGGACCAGGACACGGGCATCTTTGGAGGGTCATTATTTACTTACTACACAAGGCTTACCTCCTTAGGCCTCCTTTCTCCCCCAATCAAATCTTGACTGGTAAATTTTTATTGACTTGTAGTGTTTTCATATGTTCAAGCAGATTTCTTTATTCACTTTTTAAATGGTCCTTAACTAGAGAGTTCATCCAAAATACAGTACTTTTGTGTACTTTCTTAGTAAACTATATTTTTAAAACTCTGTGCAAAACAACAAGGTCCTGCTGCAAAGCACAGGGAACTATAGTCAATATCTTATAGGAAGCTATAATAGAAGAGAATATGAAAAGAATACATGCAACACTGAAACTCTGCTATAAACTAACTCTGCCAGAAACTAACACCACATTGCAAAGTAACTATACTCCAATCAAAAAACAAAAGCTTGTATAAATAACTTCACATCTCAAGATTCCTGTCATTAAAAGCATTTTACTCTTTTTAGCTTTTAAATTTTACTGAGGCTGGATTTTAAAAGTATGTGTTCTAAATTTTAATTCTAAATTGCTATCATCTTTGCATATATTCATGTCATTTGCCTCTCAATCATTATGACCTTAAAATTTATTATCTCATCTTACAAATGAGAAACCTAAGGGTGAAAGCAAGCTGAACAGGTTACCTTAGGTCACAAAGTAATTAAGGAACAAAAACAAAAAACAGGAGTTAGGCTTTTCAGAAATACTAACAAATTTTTCTTATTTTTAAAAATAGATGCTTTGAATCTCAGAAGTTCCTATTTCCCATAGAGATATAGATGTGACAGAACTTTATTTCACCTATATCCACTTGGTATTTCCTCTCCTTGTTCTATATTTGATTTTCTCTTCTTTTTTCTATTTCCTAAAGATGGAAATAGATTTCATTGATTTTACTTATTTCTTCTTTTCTAATATAAATATTAATTCTACATGTTACCCACTAAGCACTGTGTTAATTCTCATCCCACAAATATTGATAGGTTGTGTTTTTCACTTACATTTAGCTCGAAATATTTTTTAATTTCCCTCATGATTTTTCTTTCTTCCCAAGGTTTAGTTAGAAGAATATTGCTTAAGAAAGACAAATGGATCAACGGAACAGAAAAGAGTCCAGAAAGAAACCCACACACCGATAGTCAATTAATCTTCGACAAAGGAAGCAAGAATAGACAATGGAGAAATGTCAGTCTCTTCAGCAAGTGGTGTTGGGAAAGTTGGACAGCTTCGTGTAAATCAACGAAGCTAGAGCACACCCTCTTACCAGACACAAATATAAACTCAAAATGACTTAAAGACTTAAGAGTAAGACATGACACCATAAAACTCCTAGAAGAGATCACAGGCAAAACATTCGCTGACATGAATCATCCCAGTATTTTCTTAGGTCTGTCTCCCAAGGCAATAGGAGGAATAAAACCAAAAATAAACAAAGATGACCTAATCAAGAGTTCAAGCTTTTATACAGCAAAGGGGACCATAAACAAAAGACAACCTATGGAATGGGTGAAAATACTTGCAAATGATGTGCCCAACAAGGATTTAATCTGGAAAATATATAAGCAGCTGATACAAGTCAACAAAAATATATAATAATAATAATAATAATAATAATCCAATTGAAAAATGAGCAGAAGACCTAAATAGACATTTTTTTGAAGAAGAAATACAGATGGCCAACAGGCATATGAAAAGATGCTCAATATTATTAAATATTAGAGAAAGGCAAATCAAAACTACAGTGAGGTACCATCTCACACCAGTTAGAACGGCCATTGTTAAAAAGTTGACAAATATACTTTACTGTACACCTGAAACTAAAACACTGTAAATCAACTGCTGCTGCTGCTAAGTCGCTTCAGTCGTGTCCGACTCTGTGTGACCCCAGAGACGGCAGCCCACCAGGCTCCCCCGTCCCTGGGATTCTCCAGGCAAGAACACTGGAGTGGGTTGCCATTTCCTTCTCCAATGCAGGAAAGTGAAAAGTAAAAGGGAAGTCACTCAGTCATGTCTGACTCTTCGCGACCCCATGACTGCAGCTTACTAGGCTCCTCCATCCATGGGATTTTCCAGGCAAGAGTACTGGAGTGGGGGTGCCATTGCCTTCTCCAGTAAATCAACTATATGCCAACAAAAACTTTTAAATACTAAAACTGAAAATTAAGAAAATAATCTAAAAGTCTACAAATAATAAATGCTACAGAGAGTTTGGAGAAAAGGGAACCCTCCTATATTGCTAGGAATGTAAAGTTGGTGTAACCTCCCTATAGTGGAAAACAGAATGGAGGATCCTCAGAAAATTAAAAATAGAATAGTCATATAATCTAGCAATCCCACTCCTGGGCATATATCCAGACAAAACTGTAATTCAAAAAGATACATGTACCCATATATTCATAGCAGCAATAATCACAACACTTGAGACATGGAAACAACCTAAATGTCCATCAGCAGATGAATAGATAAAGAAGATGTGGTACATATCTACAACGGAATACTGTCCATCCAGAAAAAGAATAAAATAATGCCATTTGCAGCAACGTAGATGACTGTAGAGATTATCATACTAAGTGAAGTAAGTCAGAAAGAGAAAGACAGATACCATATGATATCACCTATATGTGGCATCTAAAATGTGACACGGATGAACATATCTATGAAACAGAAATGGACTCACAAACATAGAAAACAGACTAGCGGTTGCCAAGGGGGATGGGGCTGGGGGAGGGATGGAGTAGGAGGTTGAGGTTATCAGATTTAAGCTTCTATATACAGAATGGATAAACAAGGGCCTACTGTAGAGGGAAACGAGTATTTGCTTTAGCTCAGCTTAAAAGTTAGCCTCCTTAAATAGAGGCTTTTTTAAAAGAGATTAAAGTTTTAAGAACCATTGTAATTGCTGTATCTATCTAGGCAGATACTTTGCTCATAGTACGCATGCATATTAGTTCAGCACCAAGCCCTGTAACAAGGAGGTGAGGCAGAGAAAATATTGAGGGAAATTAAAGCATTCCTTATTAAAAAATTTACTCAAGAAATAAGTTTAATAAACAAATCAGGGAAAGAGAAGGCAGAAAAAATAATCCTGGCTTTTCTCACTTTTTAGATCTAGGAGTCTCTACTTATGGAAATGATTATTGATAATGCTGAAAATTAATTTTGTTCATTGTACTTTAAAAATATCAAAGTGCTTGACTTTTCCATTTGAGATGCTTTCTTTGGCCCTGAAGTTTTAGTCATACCTGCTGTTTCTTTTAGTTGTTCACAATGTCTCTCCACCCACTAGACTTGAAACTCCTTGAGGGTAAATTTCCATCTTCTCAACTCTCAAGATGCCTTGCTTTTTTTCTTCTCTGTAAATCAGTCATGGATATCTTTGGACAAGGCTTCCCTGGTAGCTCAAACAGTAAAGTGTCTGCCTATAATGCAGGAGACCCGGGTTCAATCCCTGGGTCGGGAAGATCCCCTGGAGAAGGAAATGGCAACCCACTCCAGTACTCTTGCCTGGAAAATCACAGGGACAGAGGAGCCATCCAGTTCGTGGGGTCCCAAAGAGTCAAACATGACTGAGGGACTTCACTTTTTGATGCTGCCACCAATGGAGGTATTGTGTGGTACTAGAAATTGTTGGAAGACAGCCAATTTCCCAAAGAGCAAAAATAAACCAGCATCTGAAATTGTCGTTTAGACATTATTCTCACCACACTAGAACTTTTGAACTCTTTACAAGGAATTACAAGGAAAACTCAAGGTAACCAAGAACCCCGAAAGGGGGCAGAAGCAAAGAAGGCATTTTGGTTTGCTGCCACACCACCATTGCTTATGAAATCTGCTAAGAGACCTGGAAATTGGCACCCCAATGGGCTGTGTGCTTTGAAAAACACTCTGGTAACACCACTGTCTCTATAAAATTAAGGAAATAAATGCATGTCAAAAACAGCCCATTAGTAAATACCATCATATACTCATAAAAAGAGAAGTGTTGCTTAATTTACAAATATATGATAATACCTTTACGTGATTTCAATCAAAGCTGTTATAGTCAAAGAAGATGATTCCAACGTTTTTAAGTATATCGACAGTTGCTTTATTTCCCATAACGTAGTCCCTCCTGATGAATGTCCTATGTGCACTAACAACGTGGGCATTCTATTCTTTCAGGTCGTGTGCTCTACAAATGTCTAATAGGCCAAATGACTGATATACCATGCAAGGCTTCAGTAAGCTTACCGATGTTCTATCCCCTTGTTCTATCAACTATTGAGTCCAAAGTGGTGAAATATCCAGCTCTAATTGTAAATTTCTCTATTTCGTCATTCTCTTCTGTCAGTTTCACTTCATGTATTCTGAATCTCTGTTTCTACATGCATAAACATTCAGGATTACTGCATCTTCTTGATGCCTCTTTCCTTTTTATTATGAAATGCCCCTCTTTTTCTTTAGTAATATTCCTTGTTCTCATACCTACTTTGTTGGATACAGCCACTACTGCATTTTCTATTTGCATTTGCATGGTATATCATTTTCCATCCTTTCATGTTTAACCTAGGTGTATCTAAATAATCAAGGTATGGTTCTTAGAGATAGCACAGTTCTTTCTTGCTTTTATATCCATATGACAATCTCTGAATTTAAATTTAAATGTTTAGACCATTTAAATGTTTAAATGTTGGACCATTTAAATTTAAATGTTTAGACCACTTAAAATAATTACCAATATGTTCATGTTAATGTATTACCAATATATGCATATTGTTTCTATACGCTCCATTTCCACCAGACATCCTTTGGAATTTTTTCCTCCTTTCCTGCATTCTTTTGGAATAGTTAATATTTTTTTAAAATTCTGTTTTATCTCTAGCCCGCTTCTGTCCTGAAAGGCTCATCACCAATGTCATAATTTTTTGCTTTTTCACATGAAAACAGTATGAAAGGCAAAAAGATTTAATATCAGAAGATGAGCTCTCCATGTCAGTAGGTGTACAATATGCTACTGGGGAAGAGCAGAGAAATAGCTTCAGAAAGAAAGAAGAGGCTGGGCCAAAGCAGAAACAATGTTCAGTTGTACATGTGTCTGATGGTGAAAGTCAAGTCTGATATTAGAAAGAACAATACTGCATAGGAACCTGGAATGTTAGGTTCATGAATCAAGGTAAGCTGGACTTGGTCAAGCAGGAGATGGCAAGAGTGAACATCAACATCCTAGGAATCAGTGAACTAAAATGGATGGGATGGGCAAATTTAATTCGGATGATTATTATATCTACTACTGTGGGCAAGAATCCCTTAGAAGAAATGAAATAGCCCTCATAGCCAACAAGAGTCCAAGTGGGTGCAATCTCAAAATGACAGAATGATTTCATTTTGTTTCCAAGGCAAACTGTTCATCTCACAGTAATATAAGTCTATGCCCCTACCACTAATGATGAAGAAGCTGAAGTTGACTGGTTCTATGTAAACGTACAAGACATTCTAGAAATAACACCAAAAATACGTCCTTTTCTTCATAGGAGATTGGTATGCAAAAGCAGGAAGCCAAGAGATACATGGAGTAACAGGCAGGTTTGGCCTTGGAGTACAAGATGAAGCAGGGCAAAGGCTAACAGAGTATTGTCAAGAGAACACACTGGTCTTAGCAAACACCATCTTCCAACAACACAAGAGAACACTCTACACATGGATGTCACCAGATGGTCAATACCAAAATCAGAGTGACTATATTCTTTGCAGTCGAGTATGAAGAAGCTCTATACAGTCAGCAAAAGCAAGACAGGAAACTGACTGTGGCTCAGATCATGAGCTTATAAGTAGGGAAACCACTAAACCATTCAGGTATGACCTAAGTCAAATCCCTTGTGATTATTCAGTGGAAGTGAAGAATAGATTGAAGGGATTAGATCTGATAGACAGAGTGCCTGAAGAACTATGGACAGAGGTTCATAACATCGTACAGCAGGCAGTGACCAAAAACATCCCAAAGAAAAAAGAAATGCAAGAAGCCACCAAAGTGGCTTTCTGATGAGGCTTTACAAATAGCTAAGAAAAGAAGAGAAGCAAAAGGCAAGGGAGAAAGGGAAAGATATACCCAACTGAATAAATCCAGAGAATAGCAAGGCGAGATAAGAAAGCCTTCTCAAGTAAACAATGCAAAGAAATAGATGAAAATAATATAATGGGAAAGACTAGAGGTCTCTTCGAAAATACTGGAGATATCAAGGGAAGATTTCATGCAAGAATGGGCATGATAAAAGACAGAAACAGTAAGGACCTAACAGAAGCAGAAGATATTAAGAAGAGGTGACAGGAATACACAAAAGAAGTATATAAAAAAAGGTCTTGATGATCCAGATAGCCATGATGGTGTATCACTCACTTACAGCCAGACATCCTGGAGTATGAAGTCAGGAGGGCCTTAAGCATCACTACGAACAAAGCTAGTGGAGGTGATAGAATTCCAGTTGAGCTATTTCAAATCCTGAAAGATGATGCTGTGAAAGTGCTGCACTCAATATGTCAGCAAATTTGGAAAACAGCAGTGACCACAGGACTGGAAAAGGTCAGTTTTAATTCCAATCCCAAAGAAGGGCAATGCCAAGGAATGTTCAAACTACCATGCTATTGCACTCATTTCACATGCTAGCAAGGTAATGATCAAAATCCTTCAAGCTAGGTTTCAGTAGCACCTGAACCAAGAACTTCCAAATGTACAAGTTGGGTTTAGAAAAGGCTGAAGAACCAGAGATCAAACTGCCAGCATTCCTTGGATCATAGAAAAAGTACAGAATTTCCAGAAAAACATCTGCTTCTGCTTCACTGACTATGCTAAAGCCTTTGACAGTGTGGATCACAACAAACTTCGAAATATTCTTAAAGAGATGGGAATACCAGACCACCATACCCACCTCCTGAGAAACTTGTGTACAGGTCAAGAAGCAATAGTTAGAACCAGACATGGCACAACTGAGTAGTTTCAAATTGGGAAAGGAGTACCTCAAGGCTGTATATATTCACCCTGTTTATTTAACTTGTATACAAAGCACATCATAAGAAATACTGTGCTAGAAATGAATCACAAGCTAGAATCAAGGTTGCTAGGAAAAATATCAACAACCTCATATAGGCAGCTGATACAACTCTAACAGCAGAAAGTGAAGAGGAAGTAGAGAATCTTTTGATGAAAGTGAAAAAGGACAGTGAAAAGGCTGTCTTGAAACTCAATATGCAAAAAACAAAGTTCATGGCATCCAGTGCCATCACTTCATGGCAAACAGATGGGAAAGAAGCAGAAAGCATGACAAATTTTATTTTCTTGGGCTCCAAAATCACTGTAGACAGTGACTGCAGCCATGAAATTAAAAGATGCTTGCTCCTGGAGAGAAAAGCTATGAAAAACCTAGATAGCATACTCAAAAGCAGAGATATCACTTTGCCAACAAAAATCTTTATAGTCAAAGCTATGGTTTTTCAAGTAGTCATGTGTGGATGTGAGAGCTGCACCATAAAGAAAGCTAAGCACTGAAGAATTGATGCTTTTAAATTGTGGTGCTTGAGAAGACTCTTGAGAGCCCCCTGGATAGCAAGGAGATCAAACCAGTCCATCCTAAAGGAAATCAACCCTGAATATTCATTGGAAGGACTGATGCTGAAACTCCAGTTTGGCTACCTGATACAAAGAAGTGACTTACTGGAAAAGATCCTGAACCTGAGAAAGACTAAAGGCAGGAGGAGAAGGGGGCAACAGAGGATAAGATGGTTGGATAGCATCACTGACTCAATGGACCAGAGTTTGAGTAATCTCCAGGAAACAGTGAAGGACAAGGAAGCCTGGCATGCTGCAGTTCATGGGTTGCCAGGGTCCAGCCCTGGTGGATCCAGGGTAATTCAAAGCAGAGACAGCATCGGCGAGGAGAAACTTATTTATTTAGAGATATAAAGAGAGATTAGAAGAGAATAGTGTAGTAGAGAAAAGGGGGCTGAGATTCCTTGGTTTACACAAGAAGCTAATAAAGTTCTGAGACAAGGAGCTTGCACCATCTATGTTAGGCCACAGGTTCCCTCCCGGTCTCCTGAGGGAGTGAAGATGCAGAACATCTTCCCATTCAGGTCTTAGAAACCCAGGCAGACAAGTGAACACAGGGAGCCTCTATGCTCCAAGGGATCAGCCTGAAAAAGAGAGTAAGAGAGAGAAAAAAAGAAAAAAAAGAGACACGGGGTGACCAAGCTTCTTCGAGAGAGGCCCCTTACTTTATTTTCAAAAAGGACTTTTATACCTTTCCCACAAATGATGTTGTGTATATTATCTTCTGGCCTTGGAGGCCTGTGAAACATTTTATGACCCTCTTTTGATAAAGGCTGCTCAACCAGAAAACTTATTTTCCCTCAAAGTGTTTTTTCTTTATATTTCAAATCTATGTCAGCCTCAGAAAGTATCAAAGTTACATTTCTCACAGAGCAAAGGTGCAATAAGCTACAATAAAGAAAGAACCAATTAGCTCAAAAGTCTGATGTGGTTAATTTCAAGGCTACTAATTTGTTTTCTTACATTCCAATTATGTTAACTAACACACTCCCAGGTGCACAGCAGATAAGAGATATGGGAACTTAGCAACAAGCATTGGCCCAATAATGACATCCTACACCAGCACTACTCTAGTAACTTTTAACTCTTTGAAGGCTCTATGTTTTAGGCTTCCCGTGCCTCTCATAGTTGGGGGGCTGTAAACAACCACATGCGTAGTTGTAAAAATCCAGGTAAACCTGTCAGGCGAGTTAGAGAGCCATCAGAGGGGTCTGAGCTGAGACACTCCTTTCATATGCAGGAGACTAACTGGAGCTCTAAGTTAACCTTTTACAGAGAAAGGTGGTTGGGGATAGCCCCCTGTAATGTCAGAAGAATAGGTGGAAAGCATAATGCAATAAGGCAGGCAGACTCTGCTTTTGGGGGTAGATGCCCGAGAAAGTCCAGGGGGGCCCCTGAGGCCTGATCCCGCCTTTGCGTTTCGTCAGGCCCCTTTCCTCATGACCTTTGCCATGGGCGGGATTCCCCATGCTGGCTCCCGGCAATGGGTCACAAAGAGCTGGACACGACTTAGCAACTGGACAGAAACTGCCTTGTTATTCCCCCTTGATTACTTTTTAGTAGCTGCTCTAGACATCTTTAACATCATATTTTAACTTCAAATAACAGAATGGTACTATGTGTATAGTGTTAAAATTTTATATCAGTATACTACAAATTTTTATTTCTTCAAGTTATTATTGTCATCATTTTGTTTCTATATATGTCATAAATCCCCTAGGCATTGTTATTCATTATGCTTTAGACAGTCAATTATCTTTTAAAGAAATTAAAAGTTTGAAATATTGTTCATATTGACTTATGTATTTACCATTTCTGATATAATAGGAGTCAGCGTGAAACAATCTGAGCACATATAGATTATTCATATCTTCTAGCCATGCCTGAATCTTGCCCCTTACATGCCATTTACACTTCATAATAATTACTACTAGACACACTAAGCTTATGACTATTTGGTTAGAAAATACCCAGTTCATGATGGTAAGCTTAGGTTACATGGTCATCTACTGTCCCATGATTAAGCATTTGATTTCTAGAAAGCCAGAGCTGTTTCTCATTAAGAAAATAGTTATCTGCAGAAGACAACACAAAGTGCTTGAAAGCCTAGAGGTAGATACACTTATTCTCATATTGGTACTTGTCAGAAGTTTTCTACAACATCCCATTGTTGCAATACACACTTGCAATATAAACATTTGCAATACACACTTCAAGTATAATCAAATCTGCTGAATCATAAGGCCCAAGTAAAATAATAGCTTATGATGCAGGCAGACTTATCATATTAACACCTAAGAATATGGTCAAACCTTCTCTTGCTCTGGTTTCCACTTAAAACTAGCAGACTTAAAACTATTTCAGTAGATGGGTCAAAGTGACACACTCAAATGCGATACACATTGCTCCCCAAAAGCACAGGGAGGGAAAGGACAGCAACTTGTCTTTTACCTGAGAGGGGATATCCTGACATGATCCAAACCACTAGACTCCCAGAATCTTCACTGAGGTCAGAGGTCTTGGAAATTTTATGGGGTTTATCTTCCACTTCCTGCTTTACATATGTCTTCCTCAGGTATATAAAGTTCTTGCTACTTTCTGCTCATCAAATCTAATGAGCATAATGCCATCAATAGCATGAACTCTGTTATTTTTCTCCAGTAAAGATACTGTATCTGAGACAGCAGCTTCAGTCTTCATCACACCCTAAAGAACTGCATGTGATACACAGTCATTCTCCAAAATTCATCCAACTTCTCCACAAATCAAATGGGATAGTTACATGGAAACATAACAGGTGTCATTACTACTGAATCTGTCAAGTCTTCTGATGGTGGCACTAGTCTCTGCAGTTCCCTAGGATTTCACGATGGCATCTGGCTTGATACCTTGGAGGAGAAAGGAATTTCCAGTGATTTCCACTCAGCTCTTTCTACTGTAATGGCCTATAACCATATGTCACAGAGCCACTCTGTATATATTGCCAGTTTTTAAGTATATCTACTCCAATTATAATTCAGAAACTAGACTTATAACCACAAAGTAAAATCTGTAGACAAATTGTACCCTCTATAAGTCTAACTTCAGCTAAGTCAGTCTATCAACAGACTAATACAACCCTCACTTTGGCTTCTGGACCACACTTGCATTTTAGTCCCCAGAAATTAGCATCAACTCAAAGCTGCTGCTGCTGCTGCTGCTAAGTTGCTTCAGTCGTGTCCGACTCTGTGCAACCCCATAGATGGCAGCCCACCAGGTTCTGCTGTCCCTGGGATTCTCCAGGCAAGAACACTGGAGTGGGTTGCCATTTCCTTCTGCAATGCATGAAAGTGAAAAGTGCAAGGGAAGTTGCTCAGTCATGTCCGACTCTTCGCGACCCCATGGACTGCAGCCTAGCAGGCTCCTCCGCCCATGGGATTTTCTAGGCAAGAGTATTACAGTGGGGTGCCACTGCCTTCTCTGCAACTCAAAGCTACCAACTAGTTTTCCTCACATCTTCCTTTTCCCTAGAGTACTCCAGTAACTGGACCAAGACTTCACTGTAGAAGGCCCGAAGGAGGATTCACAGTAAATACTCGGGGTTAAGTTTCAGTCCTTCTTCAGGGGAAGCTCTGAAGATACCTGCATCAGTTGGTACTGCATCACAATGCTCTACAAGTGACAGCTCAGTTAACTGTGATGCCAAGGATGCCACTGATGCTGTAAGGTACTAGTATAGCATTTCCCATTACAAGGAAATCAATACTGCTCAAGCCTAAGAATATGGTCAAACTAATTCCAAAATGTTGACCGATCTTTTGGGAACACTTTCTGGTTTTGATTCGGGGTTGCACAGGGTCCAGTCAAGAGACAGAAGTCAAATTAGTAATCCAAACAGGGAATATTTGGTATAAAAATTATACTATTAAAAGCCATCCTATATACTACTATGTATAAAATAGACAGCTAGTGAGACCCTGCTCTATAGCACAGGGAACTTTACTCAATGCTCTGTAACAACTTAAATGGGAAGGAAATCCAAAAAAGGACTATATGTGTAAGGATAGCTGATTCATTTTGCTGTACCGCAGACACTAACACAACATTACAAAGTGACTATACTACAGTAAAATAATAATAATTTTTAAAAAGTTAGTCATTCTCTGAAAATAGTAAAAGAGGACTTCAAGGAATATAGCAGTTGTTACTGGAAGAAGCATTTTATTACCTCTAGGACTGAGAGAAAGTAAGCAAGGAAAGAACTAAGAATTTGGGGGTGAAAAAAAAGCAACCCCAACAAACTAAGGCCAAGATTCTAACCCAGTTGGAGAGTGTGGCTGCAGCAAACTAGAGATCTGGAAAAGTACACGAGGGTGCCAGCAGACTAGAGCTGCTTCATAAGAAGCAGCCCACTGAGGTTCTGGTGAGCCAGCACTGGTCCTCCAGAAACCACTCCCTGGGGATAGGGGTAGGCTAACACTGATCTGCAGTAAGCTGTCTACTGGGGCAGTGAGAGGCTGAGGCTGGTGCTCAGCCTTCTGGGTGCCTGAGAAGCTGGTGGAGACAGCGCCACCAGTCCTGCACACTGCTCGCCTTCATGTTATAGAAGGAAGAAAATGCACACCAGAATCAGGAAGAGAACCCCCTTCCTCTGCTAGTCCTATTTCTGTCTCTCCTATACTCAGTCAGTTCAGTTCAGTTCATTTGCTCAGTTGTGTCCTACTCTTTGCAACCCCATGGACTGCAGCATGCCAGGCCTCCCTATCCATCACCAACTCCAGGAGTCTACTCACACTCATGTCCATTGAGTCGGTGATGCCATCCAACCACCTCATCCTCTGCCGTCCCTTTCTCCTCCCACCTTCAATCTTTCCCAGCATCAGGGTCTTTTCCAACGAGTCGGCTCTTCATATCAGGTGGCCAAAGTATTGGAGTTTCAGCTTCAGCTGAAATCAGTCCTTCCAACGAATATTCAGGACTGGTTTCCTTTAGGATGGACTGGTTGGATATCCTTGCAGTCCAAGGGACTCTCAAGGGTCTTCTCCAATGCCATAGTTCAAGAGCATCAGCTTTCTTTATAGTCCAACTCTCACATCCAAACATGACTACCGGAAAAACCAAAGCTTTGACTAGATGGACCTTTGTTGGCAAAGTAATGTCTCTGCTTTTTAATATGCTGTCTTGGTTGGTCATAACTTTTCTTCCAAGGAGCAAGTGCCCTCCTATACTATCTGTTGGCAAAATCTAACATTATGCCAGCTGGCAAGAAGATATAGTCAACTATCCAATTCTAACATCACAGGGTAGAGTAAAAAACGGGTAGATTTGGAGCTGGGAGACAATAAATGTGTAAATGGCATTTGGAGCCAAGGGGGAAGCCTGACGAATATCCCTTGTTTCGAAGCTAAACAACTGGAGGTACAAGGACAAACAATAACAGCAAGACATTCCGATTCACCTCTCCCCGCAGGAGATGAACTACCTTTTGTCAGAATTTATGGCACACATTCCTTTCTTCAGGGGATTTTCTCAATCCAGGGACTGAACCTTGGTCTCCTGCATTCCGGGCAGATTTACCATCTGAGCCACCAGGGAAGCCCATAGTAGTGTTCTGCTGCTGCTGCTGCTGCTGCTGCTAAGTCACTTCAGTCGTGTCCAACTCTGTGCAACCCCATAGACGGCAGCCCGCCAGGCTCCCCCATCGCTGGGATTCTCCAGGCAAGAACACTGGGATGGGTTGCCATTTCCTTCTCCAATGCATGAAAGTGAAAAGTGAAGTCACTCAGTCGTGTCCGACTCTTAGAGACCCCATGGACTGCAGCCTACCAGGCTCCTCCATCCATGGGATATTCCAGGCAAGAGTACTGGAGTGGGGTGCCATTGCCTTCTCCGATAGTAGTGTTCTAGGGACTCTCTAATCTCTTTGAGAGTTTCCCCCCGATCAAGGAAAATTTTTTCAGCCATATTTATGTATCATATGTCCATTCACTTTAAGCTCAGGCTTAAGTCTGTGCTTCATTAACATTTAAATATCAGAATTTCTTAAAGTTATTAAAATATGTTTCACTAATCTTTCCAAAGAACCAGCTTTGATTATCTTGAATATTATCTCTTACATTAATTTCCTTTTTAAAAAACCTTTGGGTTTTTTATATTGTCAATTTTCCTTCTAGCTTCCTTATAAAATAATTTAAATTTAAAAACATTGAATAGGCAATATATTTTATATGGTTCAAAATCAACACATATTTAAAAATACACACAGTGAAAGTTCTGCTACCTACCACTTTTCTTTATCTGTTCATATCTGAAGACCCACCCCTATAAGTAAGCCACTCATGTTCATTTCCAGCATTTACTTCTTGACAAATTATATGTACATAACAAAAATATACATTTTGACTTGTGTTTCTTTTACAGAAAATGAAAATGTTAACAGATTCTAGATGCTCTTCTTTAACTTTTCTTAAAACTTTAACAATGTAGATATTTTCATATCAGTTTTCAAAGAGTATCGTTTAAAAAAATAGAGCTATATAGTATTGTATCATACTTATATATCATGATTTACTTTGCCAGTTCCATACTGATGTAAAACCATGCTGTTTTTGGCTTTTTGCTGTTTCAAGTAGTGGTAAAATTAATAACCCTGTATTTACTTCCTTACAGATATATAATTCTATCTGTAGGATAATTCCTAAATTTAGAACTGCTCTTTGAAAGGATACATACCTTTGTAATTATGATAGATATTTCCAAATTGCCTTTCACAGAGATTGTATTAGCTTACCTTCCCACTATTAATATATGAGTACTCCTATTTCCCCATATCAGCCAAGTGATATGGATCCAAATTTTTAATCTTTGTTAATTTTATAGGTGAAAATGGCATCTCAGTTCATTTCCCTTATTATGAGAAATGATGTCGCTTTTCATATAGCTAACAACCATTTGTATATATCTCTTGGTATTCTATCTGTTTAAAATTAGGGTTTTAAAAATAGTTTTATAAGAACTTTGTGCATACTGGAGTTTACCTTTTTGTGACTGAGTTGCAAGTACCATCTCGCAGTTTGTCATGATAATTTTTATACTACAGATGTTTTATGATACTTTCATGGTTAAATTTCACTGTTCTCTTTTATGGTTTTTGAGTTTTATATCATAATTTAAAATGTCTTTTATACTCTCCTGTTCTAAAATACTTTTCATATGATTTCCTCTGGTACTTTTATGACTTTATTAAAAATGTATTTTGATCCATTTTTAGGAAAGATTAAGTTGTTTTTTTTCACAGAAGGCCACTGATTTGTACCAACAACAAATATCTACTAATCTATTTTTTTTTGCCCTCCATTTTTAGATGCTACTTTCATCACATGTTAAATTACTGAAGGTTTCTAGTCTATTTCTAGGCTGACTGCCTTTCCTGTTTTGCACAGTCTTACACTGTATCTGTAATTCTGGTGTCCTATTTATGACTATTAGAGTTTTCCAGTCCAGTATTCTTGCCTGGAGAAATGTAGTATCAGAATCACTGGAAGGTCTCTCCAAATATATACAAGTGAAGCCCCTACCATTCCTACTAACTCAGAAGCTAGCCATAAAGGTGTGTGTTTTTTCTAAAGCATGATTCTAACGAACTTCCTACATTAAGAAACACTGTACTAGGGAATTGTACAGAGCAAGGGGGCAGAAGGAGTAATTCTCAGGGTTGGAAAGGATGAAGCAAGACATTATAGTCTGACCTGGTTTCTTGTGGCTTTCTCTTTTAACTCAAAAGATAAAATAAGTACAAGAATGTACAGAGAACTCTAGATTCTTGAGAATAATGAGACTCTGTACTGGATAAGAGTTCATATAATTAGAGATAGCAGTAAAGCAATTAATCCTAGGTGAAGTATAAAGTTTCTCTTAAATTTGAAATGGAAAGAACAAGTGAAGTTACATGTAGGCTGTTTGATATATAATAAAGCAAGAGAAAGCACATATAAAAAGTTTTGAGTTCTTTTTTCCCTTAAAGCAAAACTTGTAGAAATATAAATTAGTTAAATAAATGCTAAATAAGAACTGAGCTTACGGGGTACTCTCCATGTCTCCAATGGCTACTGGACTTGGGAATTTTAAAATAAAATGGATCTGGGTCAGAATAGCAAGCCCATCATTTACTAATTGTAAAACATGCCAAACTTCAGCTTCCTCAGCTTTAAAATAAGGATAATACTAAAAGGAACTAAGACTCCCTTAAGAAGAGAGGACCCAGAGGGATGGTATGGGGTGGGAGATGGGAGGGGATTCGTGTTTGGGAATGCATGTACACTCGTGGTGAATTAATGTCAATGTTTGGCAAAACCAATACAGTAATGTAAAGTAAACCAAAGTAAAAATAAAAATTATAAAAAAAAAAAAAAAAGAAATCACAGACTACATTTATTATAAGGATGAGCTTGGAACATTTTATTATATCAGAAAGAAAGGGATCAAAGTTTTAATAAAAGCAAAATTAGGCTCCCCACTGACAAGAATGGAAGATGATGGCAGAAATAAATATTGATTAAACACACCTGTCTAACTATGTGACCTCATAACGATATTTTCAAAAAAATCATTGGTCACCATTGGAGAATGCTGAGTGACAACACAATATTTTGAAAAATGGCAAATAAAAGGAATAAATATATCAAGCATTTATCTTGACTTTTCTATATGAACTATAACACAGCATATTCAAGCAACTATGTGTACTTCAACCAATAAACAGGTAGAAAATTAGACACTACCAAATTCTGCAACCCTTTGTAAATAACTAGATCTAGTTTATGATCATCAATGGCCAACAATATCACAAAAGAGAGCAAGTAGATACTATGTATCCCCTGATGGAAATACACAATATCATTTAAGAAGAGTTTTGCTAAAAAGATTGAATATTAATATGATCAAGCTTACAGATCTACTTTGTAAAATGCACAAGAGACAAAGGAACATTAAAGGACACCATCAGGAAATAGTTGGCAAAGCCAGACTGTGGGAAATTTAAGAGAAAAATAGCCTTTTTTTCCAATAAATATATATAAAGAAATGGACAGAAAGCTTAGATATTAAAAGAAAGTTAAGAGCTATGTCAATCAATTACAATGTATGAATCTTATTTCAATTCTTATTGAAACAATTTTTAAAAGTGAGGCTGCTGAGAAAATCTGAACACCAAACGGCAAGTGAAGTATTAGTCACTTGGTCATGTCACACTCTCTGCAACCCCATGGAATGCAGCCCTCCAGGCTCTTCTGTCCATGGAACTATCCAGACAAAAATACTAGAGTGGGTTGTCATTTCCTCCTCCAGGGGATCTTCCCAAACCAGGGATCAAACCTTGGTCTTCCACATTGTGGGCAGATTATTTACTGTCTGAGCCACCAGAGAAGCCCTAAATGGCAACTGAAAGTGAAAGTCACTCAATCGGGTCCAACTCTTTGTGATCCCAAGGAATTCTCCAGGCCAGGATACTGGAACGGGTAGCCTTTCCCTTCTCCAGGGGATCTTCCCAACCCAGGGATTGAACCCAGGTCTCCCACATTGCAGGCAGATTCTTTACCAGCTGGGCCACAGGGAAGCCCAAGAATACTGGAGTGGGTAGCCTATCCCTTCTCCAGTGGATCTTTCTGACCCAGGAATCAAACCGGGGTTTCCTCATTGCACGTGGGTTCTTCACTAACTGACCTATGATGGAAATGGCAAGTGGTGGATATTAAGTCATTTTCATTTTGTGGGTATAATATTACAGTGAAGTGAAGTGAAGTCGCTCAGTCGTATCCGACTCTCTGCGACCCCATGAACAGTAGCCTACCAGGCTCCACCATCCATGGGATTTTCCAGGCAAGAATACTGGAGTGGGCTGCCA
Organism: Redunca redunca; assembly: GCA_006410935.1. Lineage (NCBI taxonomy): Eukaryota > Metazoa > Chordata > Mammalia > Artiodactyla > Bovidae > Redunca > Redunca redunca. The sequence goes on from SJYQ01005435.1 coordinate 115,629, forward strand.
TTTCTTTCTCCAGGGGTTCTTCCCAACCCAGGGATCAAACCCGGGTCTCCTGAATTACAGACGCTTTACCGTCTGAGCCACCAGGGAAGCCACGTTTATCTACTAGTTCTTTTTCTTCTGTGCCATAAAAATTTTTCCCAAAGAAAGATCAGTTATCTGTTCCAGTTTTGATAGAGTCATCTTTAACTTTGGCAGATTAGAGAACTTCCTCCATAAGTACAGCCATGCCTGAACTGTCTAAAGTGGGGTGTTCCACTAATTAGGGCAAAGACCCAAACAGGATTCCTCAGTTATTTGAATCTGCTGAGAAATTTTATACCTTTATTTTCTCTTTCCTTGAATTGACAGACCTGTGATGAGGTGAAAGATGCAAGAAAGATGTGGGGCAAACACTTTATACAGGTCAGGGACACTGTACAGGTCCCTGTACAGGACACCATACAGGTCAGTAATAATTGTTGCATGATGTTGCAGTGCAGCTCGCTGTACACTTGGCACTCACAGCAAAATTTCCTTCCAGCTATGGTGAAGCATAGCTATCCCATCTTCATTCTTGGTGCAGTCCTTCCCAGTCAATGACTGTGTGGTCCATTTGTAGTTGGTTGCTTCCACAGCACGCTTGTGGACTTTAAACTTGCACACTTCACAAGACAGTCCTTAGGGTTTGCCAGACTGTGGTCCACGAACCAAATCATGGCCTATAGACTTGTGCTTCTTTTTGTACAGGCACTGAAATAAAAATTTTATAGGGTGGTAAAATAAAATAAAGTGTGCAGCAGAGATAGCATATGGTCTACAAAGCCTAAAATAATTACTATTTGGCCCTTTACTGAAAAACTTTGNCTTATGGAGGAAGTTCTCTAATCTGCCAAAGTTAAAGATGACTCTATCAAAACTGGAACAGATAACTGATCTTTCTTTGGGAAAAATTTTTATGGCACAGAAGAAAAAGAACCAGTAAATAAATGTTTTGGAGGTTATGGAGGTTGCCAGAGAAGAAGAAAGATAAGACAGGAGGCTTGATAGCAACACAGAGGTAAAGAAGTTAGGCTATTGTGTACAAATGGGAGACAAATTCACATTTAACAACTAATAAATAGTCTATAAAGTGCCTTCTCTTCAAAAAAATCCTGAGATGAAAGGGGAGGATCTGATAGATCAAGATCCTCTATCCCCAGCAGCTCTTCTTTTTGACAGGCATGTAATTTATGGTTTGATATATACATATATTTGGGGGGGGGGAGGATTCCCCTATTGCCCCTATTTCTTTATCTTTTAATGAGAAAGATATTAAAATATGCTTGATATATTTGGCAAAGATACTTGTCAAATATACTTGTCAAAAATAGGGTTCACTGCCCTTAGTTTTTTGTACTAAAATTAAAATGGCATGTTTCTTTATTTTAAAATTATGTATTCATGAATTCTCACACCTCCTTCCTCCTAGCACCAAGAAATTACTAACCATTGTTAACATTTTGATAAACATCTTTTAAGATTTCTAAGAAATAAATATGTATAATAGTTTTAAATCTGTTTTTATGTTTTGTATGGCTTTTTAAAACTCAATACTATGTTCCTGACATCTAGAATTCCACTTTAATAAATACAGATCCATGTTAAAGTGAAATTTGCTCAGTAGTGTCCACCTCTTTGTCACTCCATGGACTGTAGCCTAACAGGCTCCTCCATCCTTGAGATTCTCCAGGCAAGAATACTGGAGTGGGTTGCCATGCCCTCTTCCAGGGTATCTTCCCAACCCAGGGATTGAACCCAGGTCTCCCACATTGCAGGTGGATTCTTGACCCTCTGAGCCACTAGTGAAGCTCTATATACATAGTGAAAAAATAAGAAAGGTCAACAATTTATACCTAATATGGAAGAATTAATAGAGATATTAATATTTGGTAATTAGAAAGAATTAAACAGGATCATATATTCAAAATACTTAACAAAGTACCTATCACTTAATAGACACTGAACTGATGGGCCACTTCTGGAGAAGAATCTTTATGCGTTGATACATCCATAAATAGGCAGCACCTATTAAGAGATGTAAAAAATCACGGTGTCTCAGAGGTTAAAGCATCTGCCTGCAATGCGGTAGACCTGGGTTCGATCCCTGGGTCAAGAAGATCCCCTGGAGAAGGAAATGGCAACCCACTCCAGGATTCTTGCCTGGAGAATCTCATGGATGGAGGAGCCTGGTGGGCTACAGTCCACAGGGTCACAAAGAGTCGGACACGACTGAGCAACATCACTTTGACTTCCCTGGTGGCTCAGACGATAAAGTGTCTGCCTACAATGCAGGAGACCTGGGTTTGATTCCTGGGTGTGGAAGATCCCCTGAAGAAGAAAATGACAACCCACACCAGTACTCTCGCCTGGAAAATCCCACGGACAGAGGAGCCTGGTGGGCTACAGTCCATGGGGTCGCAAAGAGTGGGACACAACTGAGCGACTTTCCTTTCCCTTTCTATTAAGAGATAGCTAGGAAATTCAGTGACTGAGTCCATTCTTTCCACTATTACCTCACTGAGGGAGAGTAAAACAGTCTTATTCTCAGAGAGAGTACTCCAAGTGTACTTAAATTTTTAAGGTTTAAGCAACACCCAAGAACTGATGAAACATCAGAAACTAGTAGTTCTCAAAGGCTAATTGGCAAGTTTCTCTAACAGTCTATTAAGCTAGATAAGAGACGGGAGGCCCACTTACATCAAACATTCTCCATTTCTTTTAACAAAATTATAACAAAGAACTGGGGAAAAATAAAGTGGTATAAAGATTCAGTTAAAATTAGTAAAATTTTAAAATCTTGTTCTCTTTTAGCTGCAAAATATCATCAGAATAGCTTCCCAAAATATCACTGATTTTGGCAAATGAGAACATGCTAATTGAGATCAGCTCTTAACACTTTATGAGAACCCATCTGCTGATAATTACACTTTGAATCCCTGCTTAGCATACAGGTACACAACATCCCATACCCTTTAATATTCTGGTTCCTATAGATACATCTAGCAGGGACTTGACTCTACAAAAGCCATTAATTATACCCCACATAACAACTTTTAAGAATCAATCCACAAGATACTTACAAAAGCAAATAATTCTTTACCAGCTGAGCCACCAGGGAAGCCCAAGCAAATAATTCCAAATCTAAATCAGAGTAAAATTAACACAGGTTTTTTGACTTTAGGCTTTTAGTAGATACTAGTGTCATAATGTGTTTCCTCATCCCATTTCCTTCTATAAAGATGAAAAGTTTAGACAACCAATAATTTTCCTTTTTCCATCACATAATTTGTGAATTGTCTTGAAAAATAATCATGAAGGCATTGATTGATTTCCTTTGGCAGAATTTTTGTGAATTTAATTTACCTGAAAGCTAAAGATAAATAAATCTTATATATGTATCTTCTTTTAAAAAGTAAGCAAGGATAGCTATACAACTGATTTTTCAGATGCTTTCATCTTAAAATTCACTTGTTGAATAATATGCACAAAGTGCTGAAGACTGTAATCATTCTTGAATTCTGTTACAGTTTCATTTTTAAGCTTTAATCATGATTGTGCACTTTCCTGTGAATTACAATTTCTCTAAATTATTTGGATAGCTAATTTCAGATCAAACATATTATCCACTTCTTTACTTTATCCTGAAACCTCTAACTTTTAGCTAAGTCTTTTTTCTGATCTTTTCAAGATATATTTCTTATAAAAAAATAAAATTTTACAATAAAGGCAGAAAATATGTTACAGAATAGAATTTTTAGGGGAAAATAGCTTAGGTTATTCACCTATTTTTATTTTTCACCATTCCTCATAACCATGTTCTCATACAGGAAAGTTGCTCAGTCGTGTCCAACTCTTTGTGACACCATGGACTAGTCCATGGAATCTCAAAGCCAGAATACTGAAGTGGGTAGCCATTCCCTTACTCTGGGGGATCTTCCCAACCCAGGGATCAAACCCAGGTCTCCCGCATCGCAGGCAGATTCTTTACCATCTGAGCCACCAGGGAAGTTCAAGAACACTGGACTGGGTAACCTATCCCTTCTCCAGCAGATCTCTCTGGCCCAGGAATCGAACCAGGGTCTCCTGCATTGCAGGTGGATTCTTTACCGAGTTATCATGGTAGCCCTATCATAAGTGTATGTAAAACAGAAGATATTTCTCAAGAAATCAAATCAAAATGCAGAATCTCATTTAACAAGATACAAAAAGCAAGTGTTACTCACATGTTTAATTTTGAACTCTACATTTTTATACAATTTACTCCAAAGAACCAAACACAAATGAGGAAAGTTGTTCTTCACAAGGAACATCCGTAAGAAACTATGTATATTGAAAAGGAACCTTTGCATTACTGTCAGTTTTAACTATAACTGTGAGAAACATTAATCAGCATAGGGGTTTATTTTGTTCAGTTCAGTTCAGTCACTCAGTCATGTCCGACTCTTTGCAACCCCATGAATCACAGCACACCAGGCCTCTCTGTCCATCATCAACTCCCGGAGTTCACTCAAACTCATGTCCATCAAGTAGGTGATGTCATCCAGCCATCTTATCCTCTGTCGTCCCCTTCTCCTCCTGCCCCCAATCTCTCCCAGCATCAGGGTCTTTTCCAGTGAGTCAGCTCTTCACAAGAGGTGGCCAAAGTACTGGAGCTTCAGCTTTAGCATCATTCCTTCCAATGAACACCCAAGACTAATCTCCTTTAGAATGGACTGGTTGGATCTCCTTGCAGTCCAAGGGACCCTCAAGAGTCTTCTCCAACAAAAGCATCAATTCTTCAATGCTCAGCTTTCTTCACAGTCCAAATCTCACGTCCATACATGACCACTGGAAAAACCATAGCCTTGACTAGACAGATGTTTGTTGGCAAAGTAATGTCTCTTGCTTTTGAATATGCTATCTAGGTTGGTCATAACTTTCCTTCCAAGGAGTAAGCATCTTTTAATTTCATGGCTGCAATCACCATCTGCAGTGATTTTGGAGCCCAAAAAAATAAAGTCTGAAACTGTTTCCACTGATTCCCCATCTATTTTCCATGAAGTGATGGGACCAAATGCCATGATCTTAGTTTTCTGAATGTTGAGCTTTAAGCCAACTTTTTCACTCTTCTCTTTCACTTATTTTAAAGTTAAAGATTAGTAAATGTGCTTTCCCTAGATACTTAGAGCTCAAAATTCTTTGGTAAACTATCTTTATTTTATTCACTAAAAGACGGCTTTAACTCAATAGTTTTACTAAAAATTTTCACTAACCTTAATAAATTTTACATTTACCATAGAATGTAATTCTTATTACTGATCCATTTTGAAGTCTATACAGAGGCTGTTAATTATCAAAAATATTACCAAATCATTAATTCAAAAAATAATAGAGAATGACACTTTGATTTATACTATTCAGTAATTTTATTGCAATTTTCCTTTTGTGGAGTTATTTTCACAATGTTTCAATGAGCTATAGATTTAGTTATAAAATAAGGAGTTAACAACTATAGTAACTAGCACATGCTGCTGCTGCTAAGTCACTTCAGTTGTGTCCGACTCTGTGTGACCCCACAGACGGCAGCCCACCAGGTTCCCTCGTCCCTGGGATTCTCCAGGCAAGAACACTGGAGTGGGTTGCCATTTCCTTCTCCAATGCATGAAAGTGAAAAGTGAAAGTGAAGTCTCTCAGTCGTGTCTGACCCTCAGCAACCCCATGGACTGCAGCCTTCCAGGCTCCTCTGTCCATGGGATTTTCCAGGCAAGAGTACTGGAGAGGGGTGCCATTGCCTTCTCCAAACTAGCACATAGTAAGTGTTTAATAAATATTTTCTCTAATATTATGCACAAAATGTAAGGGAAAAAGTCTTGAGCCAAGGGCTAGGACAAGGCTAATAGAGTGCTGTTCCTGGGACCTATGTTGGTGAGAGGAAGCTGGGACTGAACAGGATCATAAACAGTCTGGGAGAAGACTGGATCATGGGAACCTGAAACAGCCAATGGGAGAATCTGGGAGCCAATATAGCATGAATATATATAGCCAATACAGCATTGAAAACAATGCCAAGTAAGGGGCACAAATATGACCACTTATTTAGTAGTCTTATTAAAGACAACTCTGAGGCACAGTGCAAACTGAAAATGTGGTATTGCTTATTCAAATAGTATTGAGTTTCAAGATAACAGCAGTTGAGCATTAAATCAAGCATGTGGTCCTTCTGAATGTGATTCTGTGGAACTGCACTGGTTGGACACCCAAGAAACTTACCTTGAGTGCAAATATCTATGATAAATCTATAAACAGGAGAAAGAATAGGAAGGTCAAATATGAGAAAGCTCAGAGTATCAATCAGGTCAGGTTAAGTAGCTCAGGACTAAATCTGTGAAGGACAAGAGAGAGTGTTAAGGATAAGAAAGAGCTTAAGACCTGCTTTTATACAATACTAATTATTCGGCAAAGAATCATCTGCTGCGGCTTTACCTCATCCAGGATAACCAAAACATGTTTGCTCTAGGGTATAAAAGTAGAGGAGTGTTCTTACTAACCGTACTCCTCTCACCAGACTATCCAGTTTGATATGTTCAAAGAAGCCATAAAAGAATAGCAGAATACTTAAGAGTAAGTATGGCAAAAAGTGGTAGAAAATAAAATTAAAGAGATGGGCTGGGTCTATATTATTAAAGACTTTACTGACTATGACTAAATGTATAAATTTTATTCTTAAAATGGTGGAAATCACTGGAAGCTTTTGTGCAAGACAAGTATATGATCGGATTATGATCTAATTTCATTTTAGAAAGACATCTCTGAATGCTATATGCAGAAGAGATCATATAGAAATATCAGTTAAAACTGCTAAGTTCCTTGGTAAAAGAAATTGGTACTATTTAGTGACTGGTAGTTGGACTGAATGGGAAAGACAGGTGGGAGAAATCAAAACGTCTGATTTGGACATAGGTGATTTGAGACGCTTATTAGATATCTGAGCAGGTGCTGAATATGCAATTTAAAATATATAGAGAGTCCCTGACATCTGGTTGGGTAACTGAGGTTGCATACAAGCCTCAGAATCCATATTTTTGTGACTAGTCTCATGAAGAATGAATGGGATTACACTCACTAAAGAAACGTCTCTGTGTGTGTGTCAGTGAGCAGAGGCAGGCATGAGTATAAGGTGGCCTTTCTTTACCTATATCTTCTGCTGTCTTTTTATGCTGCTAAGTCACTTCAGTTGTGTCCGACTCTGTGCAACCCCATAGATGACAGCCCACCAGGCTCCCCTGTCCCTGGGATTCTCCAGGCAAGAACACTAGAGTGGGTTGCCATTTCCTTCTCCAATGCATGAAAGTGAAAAGTGAAAGTGAAGTCTTTTTATAATTACCATTAAAAATAAAGAAACTTCATAAGGTAACTTCTGCAATAACGGTGTTTTTAAAGCCCAAGCCAAGAAGATAAAGTAAATGTTGATTATAACTTCAGACTTCCTAGATCCCCTGGTTTACTAATAGTATATTTTTTGAAATGAAAGAGACATGTTTGATATAAAAGGATATTTTAAAAAATCACTGTATCAAGTTTGGTTTACTAAACCCTGTCATGTATTTACCCTGATGTAAATTTGCCTGAGATCTATAGAATTAAAGAATCTGCCTGCAATGTAGGAAACCTGGGTTCGATCCCTGGGTTGGGAAAATCCTCTGGAGAAGGGAAAGGCTACCCACTCCAGTATTCTGGCTTGGAGAATTCCATGGACTATACAGAGTCACAAAGAGTCAGACATGACTGAGTGACTTTCACTTTCACTTTTACAGAATTAAAAGTGTGGTAGGCCCTATCAGTCCATTCTAAAGGAGATCAGTCCTGGGTGTTATTTGGAAGGAATGATGCTAAAGCTGAAATTCCAGTACTTTGCCCACCTCATGTGAAGAGTTGACTGATTGGAAAAGAGTCTGATGCTGGGAGGAATTGGGGTGGGGAGGAGAAGGGGATGACAGAGGATGAGATGGCTGGATGGCATCACCAACTCGATGGACATGAGTTTGAGTGAACTCTGGGGGTTGGTGATGGACAGGGAGGCCTGGTGTGCTGCAATTCATGTGGTTGCAAAGAGTCGGACACAACTGAGCAACTGAACTGAACTGAACAGGGGCCCTACAAAACTAATTTTTCAAAAGATTATTCCAGTTAATTAAGGTAGAAAGTGAACAGTAATGCCCCTTGAATAATGCAATACTAGTGGTCATAGTGTGTCAATTGTCCTTGTCTATGTGAACGTGTTAGCCAAAGTGCAAGGAACAGACCATAGGCAAAGGATTAATAAAAACCCTTTCCCTTTAGCTCCAATAACCCTGAAAATGTTCCCTGCCTCCAATAACCTGAAAAGAGTAAGTCCAATGGATTGCTAGGCAACAGTTCTTACATGCTGCCTGATTAATAAGATGTAATTGTACTTGGAGAACTATAAATACATAATGGGGGCACCATGGCTTTATCATTTGTACCAGACATGTCCCTTGAAGGGATCCTGGATGTTATTCCTGAAGTAGTTAAAAGAGGCAATATACCCTGTGGGACATGAGACTTTTAAACCAGGGAGAGAATATCACACCCTCCTCATATGTATTAAATCTCCTTATGCTTGAGCTATTATTCTGTGATTGCTAAAAGGACTTCTATAGAACAATTCAATACTGGATGCTTGTGGCTGGTGTACTGGGACGACCCAGAGGGATTGTACTCTGAGGGAGGAAGGTAGGGGGTTAATGATGGGGAACATGTGTATACCTGTGGTGGATTCATGCTGATGTATGGCAAAACCAATACAATATTGTAAAGTAATTAACCTCCAATTAAAATAAATGAATTTATATTAAAAAAAAAAAGAATTCCTGACACTTTCAGCAGGCAAGTTGTAGTTCCTGTCCAATATCCTTCTAAACAGATAGCTTAGTATAGTTTATGATAGTTTTTTGGTTTCAGTGTGTCTGCCCACTGATGCCCTCTTGCAACACCTACCATCTTATTTGGGTTTCTCTTACCTTGGGGGTGGGGTATCTCTTCACGGCTGCTCCAGCAAAGCACAGCTACTGCTCCTTACCTTGGACGAGAGGTATCTCCTTACCAACGCCCTTGCTGACCTCCAACGTGGGATAGCTCCTCAAGGCCCTCCTACGTCCACCTGCACAGCCACTGCTCCTTGGGTTGCTCCTCCCGGCCACGGCCCCTGGCCTCCAGTGCAGGGTGGCTCCTCCTGGCCGACGCCCCTGGCATCGGGTGCAGGGTGGCTCCTCAGGGACACCTCCCCTAGCCTCGGGTTCAGTTCAGTTCAGTTCAGTCACTCAGCTGTGTCCGACTCTTTGCGACCCCATGAATTGCAGCACACCAGGCCTCCCAGTCCATTACCATCTCCCGGAGTTCACTCGGACTCACGTCCATCGAGTCCGTGGTGCCATCCAGCTATCTCATCCTCAGTCGTCCCCTTCTCCTCCTCCCCCCAATCTCCCCCAGCATCAGAGTCTTTTCCAATGAGTCAACTCTTCACATGAGGTAGAAAAAGTACTGGAGTTTCAGCTTTTGCATCATTCCTTCCAAAGAAATCCCAGGGCTGATCTCCTTCAGAATGGACTGGTTGGATCTCCTTGTAGTCCAAGGGACTCTCAAGAGTCTTCTCCAACACCACAGTTCAAACGCATCGATTCTTCGGCGCTCAGCCTTCTTCACAGTTCAATTTGCACATCCATACATGACCACAGGAAAAACCATAGCCTTGACTAGATGGACCTTAGTCAGCAAAGTAATGTCTCTGCTTTTGAATATACTGTCTAGGTTGGTCATGACTTTTCTTCCAAGGAGTAAGCGTCTTTTAATTTCATGGCTGCAATCACCATCTGCAGTGATTTTGGAGCCCCCAAAAATAAAGTCTGACACTATTTCCACTGTTTCCCCATCTATATCCCATGAAGTGATGGGACTGGATGCTATGAGCTTCGTTTTCTGAATGTTGAGCTTTAAGCCAACTTTTTCACTCTCCTCTTTCACTTTCATCAAGAGGCTTTTTAGTTCCTCTTCACTTTCTGCCATAAGGGTGGTATCATCTGCATATCTGAGGTGATTGATATGTCTCCCGGCAATCTTGATTCCAGCTTGTGTTTCTTCCAGTCCAGCATTTCTCATGATGTACTCTGCATCGAAGTTAAAGAAGCAGAGTGACAATATACAGCCTTGACGTACTCCTTTTCCTATTTGGAACCAGTCTGTTGTTCCATGTCCAGTTCTAACTGTTGCTTTCTGACCTGCATACAGATTTCTCAAGAGGCAGATCAGGTGGTCTGGTATTCCCATCTCTTGAAGAATTTTCCACAGTTTATTGTGATCCACACAGTCAAAGGCTTTGGCATAGTCAATAAAGCAGAAATAGATGTTTTTCTGGAACTCTCTTGCTTTTTCCATGATCCAGAGGATGTTGGCAATTTGATCTCTGGTTCCTCTGCCTTTTCTAAAACCAGCCTCAGGTGCAAGGTGGCTTCTCCCGGCTGCCCCTGACCTCGGTTGCAGGGTAACTCCTCTTGGCCGCCGCCCCTGACCTCAGACTTGGATAGCTCCTCTCCGCCGTTCCTGCACCATCGCAGCTGGCACTCGCGGCCGCTGCCCCTGACCTCGGACGTGGGGTAACTCCTCTCAGCTATGCTTAGTGCGCCGGGTCACAGCCACCAGCACTTAATCTAATCACACTAGGACCACATCCTTGTCTAACTCAATGAAACCAAGCCATGCCCGCGGGGCAACCCAAGTCAGGCAGGCCATGGTGGAGAGGTCTGACAGAATGTGGTCCACTGGAGAGGTGAATGGCAAACCACTTCAGTATTCTTGCCTTGAGAACCCCATGAACAGTATGAAAAGGCAAAATGAAAGGATACTGAAAGAGGAACTCCCCAGGTCAGTAGGTGCCCAATACGCTACTGGAGATCGGTGGAGAAATAACTCCAGAAAGAATGAAGGGATGGAGCCAAAGCAAAAACAATACCCAGTTGTGGATGTGCCTGGTGATACAAGCAAGATCCGATGCTAGAAAGAGCAATATTGCATAGGAACCTGGAATGTCAGGTCCATGAATCAAGGCAAATTGGAAGTGGTCAAACAAGAGATGTCAAGGGTGAACGTCGACATTCTAGGAATCAGCGAACTAAAATGAACTGGAATGGGTGAATTTAACTCAGATGACCATTTTATCTACTACTGCAGGCAGGAATCCCTCAGAAGAAATGGAGTACCCATCATGGTCAACAAAAGAGTCTGAAATGCAGTAATGGGATGCAACCTCAAAAACAACAGGCAAACCATTCAATATCACAGTTATCCAAGTCTATGCCCCAACCAGTAACACTGAAGAAGCTGCAGTTGAATGCTTTTATGAAGACCTACAAGACCTTTTAGAACTAACACCCAAAAAAGATGTCCTTTTCATTATAGGGGACTGGAATGCAAAAGTAGGAAGTCAAGAAACACCTGGAGTAATAGGCAAATATGGCCTTGGAATGCAGAATAAAGCAGGGCAAAGACTAATAGAGTTTTGCCAAGAAAATGCACTGGTCATAGCAAACACCCTCTTCCAACAACACAAGAGAAGACTGTACACATGGACATCTCCAGATCGTCAACACCGAAATCGGATTGATTATATTCTTTGCAGTCAAAGATGGAGAAGCTCTATACAGTCAACAAAAACAAGACTAGAACCTGACTGTGGCTCAGATCATGAACTCCTTATTGCCAAATTCAGACTCAAATTGAAGAAAGTAGGGAAAACCGCTAGACCATTCAGGTATTACCTAAATCAAATCCCTTATGATATACAGTGGAAGTGAGAAATAGATTGAAGGGCCTAGATCTGATAGAGTGCCTGATGAACTATGGAAGGAGGTTCGTGACATTGTACAGGAGACAGGGATCAAGACCATCCCCATGGAAAAGAAATGCAAAAAAGCAAAATGGCTGTCTGGGGAGGCCTTACAAATAGCTGTGAAAAGAAGAGAGGCAAAAAGCCAAGGAGAAAAGGAAAGATATAAGCATCTGAATGCAGAGTTCCAGAGAATAGCAAGAAGAGATGAGAAAGCCTTCTTCAGTGATCAATGCAAAGAAATACAGGAAAAGAAGAGAATGGGAAAGACTAGAGATCTCTTCAAGAAAATTAGAGATAGCAAGGGAACATTTCATGCAAAGACGGGCTCGATAAAGGACAGAAATGGTATGGACCTAACAGAAGCAGATGATATTAAGAAGAGGTGGCAAGAACACACAAAGAACTGTACAAAAAAGATCTTCACGACCCAGATAATCATGATGGTGTGATCACTCATCTAGAGCCAGACATCCTAAAATGTGAAGTCAAGTGGGCCTTGGAAAGCATCACTACAAACAAAGCTAGTGGAGGTGATGGAATTCCAGTTGAGCTGTTCCAAATCCTGAAAGATGATGCTGTGAAAGTGCTGCACTCAATATGCCAGCAAATTTGGAAAACTCAGCAGTGGCCACAGGACTGGAAAAGGTCAGTTTTCATTCCAATCCCAAAGAAAGGCAATGCCAAAGAATGCTCAAACTACCACACAGTTGCACTCATCTCACACGCTAGTAAAGTAATGCTCAAAATTCTCCAAGCCAGGCTTTAGCAATAGGTGAACCGTGAACTTCCAGATGCTCAAGCTGGTTTTAAAAAAGGCAGAGGAACCAGAGATCAAATTGCTAACATCTGCTGGATCATGGAAAAAGCAAGAGAGTTCCAGAAAAACATCTATTTCTGCTTTATTGACTATGCCAAAGCCTTTGACTGTGTGGATCACAATAAACTGTGGAAAATTCTGAGAGTTGGGAATACCAGACCACCTGACCTGCCTCTTGAGAAATTTGTATGCAGGTCAGAAAGCAACAGTTAGAACTGGACATGGAACAACAGACTGGTTCCAAATAGGAAAAGGAGTACGTCAAGGCTGTATATTGTCACCCTGCTTATCTAAATTCTATGCAGACTACATCATGAGAAACNCATATCAATCACCTCAGATATGCAGATGATACCACCCTTATGGCAGAAAGTGAAGAGGAACTAAAAAGCCTCTTGATGAAAGTGAAAGAGGAGAGTGAAAAAGTTGGCTTAAAGCTCAACATTCAGAAAACGAAGCTCATAGCATCCAGTCCCATCACTTCATGGGAAATAGATGGGAAACAATGGAAATCGTGTCAGACTTTATTTTTGGGGGCTCCAAAATCACTGCAGATGGTGATTGCAGCCATGAAATTAAAAGATGCTTACTCCTAGGGAAAAAAGTTATGACCAACCTAGATAGTATATTCAAAAGCAGACATTACTCTGCTGACTAAGGTCCATCTAGTCAAGGCTATGGTTTTTCCTGTGGTCATGTATGGATGTGCGAGTTGGACTGTCAAGAAGGCTGAGCACCGAAGAATTGATGCTTTTGAACTGTGGTGTTGGAGAAGACTCTTGAGAGTCCCTTGGACTACAAGGAGATCCAACCAGTCCATTCTGAAGATCAGCCCTGGGATTTCTTTGGAAGGAATGATGCAAAAGCTGAAACTCCAGTACTTTGTCCACCTCATGTGAAGAGTTGACTCATTGGAAAAGACTCTGATGCTGGGAGGGATTGGGGGCAGGAGGAGAAGGGGACGACTGAGGATGAGATGGCTGGATGGCATCACGGACTCGATGGATGTGAGTCGAGTGAACTCCAGGAGTTGGTGATGGACAGAGAGGCCTGACGTGCTGCGATTCATGGGGTCGCAAAGAGTCGGACACAACTGAGGAACTGAACTGAACTAACTGATTATAGTTTTATGAGTCCAAATGTTTAGGTGAAACTTTCTAGGCAGCACAGTAGCAACGAATCTGCCTGCAATGAGATGTGGTTTCAACCCCTGGATTAGGAAGATCCCCTGGAGAAGGAAATGGCAACTGACTCCAGTATCCTTACCTGAAAAATTCCATGGAGTGAGGAGCCTGGTGGGCTGCAGTCTATGAAGTCACAAAGGGTCAGACACAAATGAGTGACTGAACACACACACAAGTAAAAAGTATTCAAAGTCCAAGATATTACCCTGGCTGGCCATCAGTCTTCAAAAGCTGTATAAAGGAAAGTTAAGGTTTCTGCCCAAATGGACTAAAAGAAAATGCTCCAAACTACAATACAACATAAGCCCCTGATTTAGGAGATAACAGTATAGTTGAGGCTAAGATGGGCCTTCCTGGTGGCTCAGACAGTAAAGAATCTGCCTGCAATGCAGGAGATCCAGCTCCAATCCTGGGTCAGGAGGATCCCCTGGAGAAGGGAATGGCAAACACTTCACTATTCTTAACTGGAGAATTCCATGGATAGAGGAGTCTGGTGGGCTAAAGGCCTTGGAGTTTCAAAGAGTAGAACACAACTGAGCAACTAACACTTTCACTTTTTCCCCCAAAGGCTAAGGTAGTAATGACTAAGAGCTGGTTGAGACAGAGAAGTCAATAAATCATCTTTATTAGGCCTGAAAGAATAAGAATCAAATCATAATCCTGTTGGGGAAGTCCAAGAAAATCCTAAGGTTATAACTTCTATTTCTGCTTTACTCCTCACACATCTCATGTCTTTCTGTATATTTCAAGGCATGTCCTAGATAAGAGTTACCAATATGTCTCAATTGGTCACAATAAATATTTGAAAGGGATCAGACGGTCCACTATGGTGGGGTATGGTACAGGTGAACAGACACCAGCTCTGATGTTACCTGCTGAGGACGACAAGTGGCTAAACAGGTAATGCTACCACCACCAGTCTCACCTTACTTACACCCCTTTGCTTGCTAAAGAAATATGTGAACTGTGGGGCCACAAAGTCCTCCATAAAGAAAAAAACCCAAATGGAAATGGCTTTGCAGAACATACAATAAAGATCTCTAATCAACTATATGTGGGTAACTGATGTGCATATGAAATTCCAATCATGGGAAAAAGGTCATTTCATATAAAACAGGATTGGTTGTTTTGTCGTAATTGCTCCAAAGTATATTCCTCACAGTTCCCTCCAGACTTTAAGCAACACATAACCTGAATCTCATATGAAATACTCTGTTTAGTAGGGAACAGTACGTGTGAAAATTATATATTTAAGAAGTTATCACTCAATAATCTTCCTATGAGGAACTCTTTCCTAATTTAAAAAAAAAAAAGGTTAAATGTATTTGTTTCTCTTCTGAATGAACTTTAAAAAAACTAAAGAGCAGAGATAACAGTATCTTTTTCTGTACTGAGTAACCTGAATTAAAGAACAATGGTTCCTTCCATTAAATACTGAGCTAGCCATTATAAAAGTATACACAACCATTTAATTTTGAAAATCTAAGCAGATAATTCATGGAGGGGGTGGGGAATTACACCTACCTACTAGTTTTAATAAAGTTACCAAGGACTTCATGAACAATAATACTTCTCAAGTAGACATTTTTAAGGAAAAATAAAATCATCATTGAGTAGTGGGATTCAGAGAAAACATCATTAGAATCTAACAGGAATTTCCACAAGTTTCAAGATAGACAGAGCAAATCTGAAAGAAAAGGATGACTTCAATACTTCCCTACGATGCTCTCTTATTAAAAATCATGAACTAAAAATGTGGGTAATAATCCTTCCACTGGATCTATACCATAGCATGAGATACCCAGAGTACTATTCCACCCCATCTCTCACCATTCATCTACACATATCTTTCCCTGTCCACTGAGAGATGTATCTCAAAAAAAAAAGTAAGTAAGAGAGATAGGAAATGTTATATACCTAACATGTAATGATCCCTACAAGTAAAAATGTTTTAAAAATGCTATTAAACCTAGCTGCTGCAGATTGCCATTTTATATGTACTCCAACCATTTACATTGTCAGTAAAAATCTCTTAAATTTTCTGCTTTCATGGGTAGATTAAAAAGATGTCATTTTGTACATAAAGTTGATAAGAAGAGAAATAATGACGTGAAATTTTTTGAAAACCTGAAAGCAATTATGAATAGAACTAAACCCAACAAATGGATATATTTGTCTGAAGAAAAGGCTGGTTCTTTCTCTTTACCTGTCAGTTCAGTTCAGTTCAGTTCAGTCACTCAGTTGTGTCCAACTCTTTGCGACCCCATGAATCACAGCATGTCAGGCCTCCCTGTCCATCACCAACTCCCAGAGTTCACCCAGACTCATGTCCATCGAGTCAGTGATGTCATCCAGCCATCTCATCCTCTGTTGTTCCCATCTCCTCCTGCCCCCAATCCGTCCCAGCATCAGAGTCTTTTCCAATGAATCAACTCTTCGCATGAGGTGGCCAAAAAACTGGAGTTTCAGCTTCAGCATCAGTCCTTCCAAAGAACACCCAGGGCTGATCTCCTTTCGAATGGACTGGTTGGATCTCCTTGCAGTCCAAGGGACTCTCAAGAGTCTTCTCCAATACCACAGTTCAAAAGTATCAATTCTTCGGTGCTCAGCTTTCTTCACAGTCCAAATCTCACATCCATACATGACCACTGTAAAAACCATAGCCTTGACTAGATGGACCTTTGTTAGCAAAGTAATGCCTCTGCTTTTTAATACGCTATCTAGGTTGGTCATTACTTTCCTTCCAAGGAGTAAGCACCTTTTAATTTCATGGTAGCAATCAACATCTGCAGTGATTTTGGAGCCCCCAAAAATAAAGTTTGACACTATTTCCACTGTTTCCCCACCTATTTCCCATGAAGTGATGGGACCAGATGCCAAGATCTTTGTTTTCTGAATGTTGAGCTTTCAGCCAAGTTTTTCACTCTCCTCTTTCACTTTCATCAAGAGGCTCTTTAATTCCTCTTCACTTTCTGCCACAAGGGTGGTGTCATCTGCATATCTGAGGTGATTGATATTTCTCCCAGCAATCTTGATTCCAGCTTGTGTTTCTTCCAGTCCAGCATTTCTCCTGATGTACTCTGCATATAGGTTAAATGAGCAAGGTGACTATATACAGCCTTGACATACTCCTTTTCCTATTTGGAACCAGTCTGTTGTTCCATGTCCAGTTCTAGCTATAGTATTTACCTAATTGAATACTTCCACCAACTTAACAGGTTATAAGCCAAACACTAAAGGGAGATGTGCTTCAATATGGAAAAACAATCCTGCTATTCTTGCAGAGAGGTAGTTCTACTTCTACTATACATATAATTTCAAATCTCTGTTGCAGGTGGCACTTCCTACTGCTGATTCAGGCACAGAGAGAAAGCTGCCTTTGCTTCAAGATCATCTTGAATGCTTTTCCCTTATATTTTGTAGGAAATTAATATAGTCACTCATTTTATTTTCTATTTCTGCTTTCCTGATATATCCTTGTCCATTCTTTCTTTTATAGCGATTACATACCTTTGTTTATGTGTGCCTCTAAAAAGGAGTATTTTAGTTTATTTATTATAACCCAAATCTTTTGCCTTTCATATGAATTTAAACCATTTACACTTATTTCCATGATAGAATGAATTAATTCTGA
>SJYQ01005435.1:134265-150652 GCA_006410935.1 Redunca redunca
TGATGTACTCCTTTTCCTATTTGGAACCAGTCTGTTGTTCCATGTCCAGTTCTAACTGTTGCTTCCTGACCTGCATACAGATTTCTCAAGAGGCAGGTAAGGTGGTCTGGTATTCCCATCTCTTGAAGAATTTTCCACTGTTCATTGTGATCCACACAGTCAAAGGCTTTGGCATAGTCAATAAAGCAGAAATAGATGTTTTTCTGGAACTCTCTTGCTTTTTCCATGATCCAGCAGATGTTAGCAATTTGATCTCTGGTTCCTCTGCCTTTTTTAAAACCAGCTTGAAAATCAGGAAGTTCACGGTTCACCTATTGCTAAAGCCTGGCTTGGAGAATTTTGAGCATTTCTTTACTAGCGTGTGAGATCAGTGCAATTGTATGGTAGTTTGAGCATTCTTTGGCATTGCCTTTCTTTGGGATTGGAATGAAAACTGACCTTTTCCAGTCCTGTGGCCACTGCTGAGTTTTCCAAATTTGCTGGCATATTGAGTGCAGCACTTTCACAGCATCAACTTTCAGGATTTGAAATTGCTTAACTGGAATTCTATCTCTTCCACTAGCTTTGTTCGTAGTGATGCTTCCTAAGGCCCACTTGACTTCACATTTTAGGATGTCTGGCTCTAGGTGAGTGATCACATCATCGTGATTATCTGGGTTGTGAAGATCTTTTTTGTACAGTTCTGTGTATTCTTGCAACCCTTCTTAATATCTTCTGCTTCTGTTAGGTTCATCCCTTTTCTGTCCTTTATCGAGCCCGTCTTTGCATGAAATATTCCCTTGGTATCTCTAATTTTCTTGAAGAGATCTCTAGTCTTTCCCATTCTGTTGTTTTCCTCTCTTTCTTTGCATTGATCACTGAGGAAGGCTTTCTTATCTCTCCTTGCTATTCTTTGGAACTCTGCATTAAGATGCTTATATCTTTCCTTTTCTCCTTTGCTTTTCGCCTCTCTTCCTTTTACAGCTATTTGTAAGGCCTCCTCAGACTTTACAAATAGACAACCTCATAGGTACAAAAATTCAAATTAAACACAGACATTAAGTGCATAACATCATTCCTTCCTAAAATTTAGATGTTCTGCACTAAAATAACAGTGATAATGCATTATACATCAACCTCCCTGAAGTAGGAAATGGTAACCCACTCCAGTATTCTTGCCTGGAAAATTCCATGGACAAAGGAGCCTGGTGAGTCCATGGGGTCATGAAGAGTCAGATACAACCTACATCAACCTAAAACGTCTAACAATTTTTTATGTAGTAACTAAAATCCTATTAAAAAAATCCATATATTCACCAAACTATTGAAAGATATAAAATGTTAAAATATAGCTTCCCCAATAATTCACATAGCTATTAATAAACAGTTGCTTTGAATGTTTTAATATTCTCTTATTCCAGCAACAGTGAAATCTTTGCTGATAACTTCTGTAGATTCACAAAACATCTACAGTTGAATTTCATATTCTACCAAAGTTGCATTTAGAATATACCTAGGAACTTTCTCTGCATATCATTTTGTTAAAATGTTTGTGTTGGTTATAGAGGATGCACATTCTATGACATTACTGTACTCATAAATAAGGGGCAGTCTCTACTGGGAAAGCATTAACTAAGGAGATGTTCTGTGAACCAGCTGCATATTTGCAAAACTGATTCAACAGCATTTTATGAGAATCACCTATCATCACTCAAAAATTAAAGATGGCTTTATTAACATAAGAAAATCTCTCCATATGTTTAGTGAGATTCTCCACATGGTGACTTCATTAGATAACCAAAAATAAGCACTAAATACACTAAAGTCATTCCCACTAAAAGCAGGATAGGATGCCAAATACCAGACACCACCATTATCATTTAACATTGTCCTACAATTTCTGTCCAAGGCAGCAAAACAGCAAACCAAAAATAATGCTAACAAAGCCAGAAGCCAAATTACCATTTCGAGGACAAGATCATACATAAGGAAGAGCTAAGGGAATTATTTATAAATCTCTTAGAATTAAGAAAAAGAGTTTTGCAAGGAATCCATTTACTGGATAACTATTTTAAATAAAATAGTTTTCTACGTCACTTATAGCTAGCTAGAAGTGTTTTTCTCACTTTAAAATGTTTCAAATGTATGAAAAAGGTACAACTCTTGTAAATATCATTGTTATAATGATGTTACAATTGTTACAACAATTCTCCAATCATATTACAAAAGAGCTATCACATCCATTCTCTAAAATAACACTCATTTCAAAGACAGAGGTTCTAATAAAATAAAAAAAGATTTCTTTGGCAATATCCCTATCCTATATTAGCTGTTTGAGCAATCTGAATAGCCCAGAAACTGACCCTAATGAATACAGGAATTTAATACATAACAAATAAACATCACAAACCAATAAATTGTTCAAAATGGACGTTTAAATTATCCAGAAGCAGAGATACTCTTTCACTACACTTGAACAAGGGACTGTGATATTCAGTGCAATAACTTCCATTTCACTATTAGGAAAAATCCCATCTAAGAACAAAACAAGTACAGAAGAAGAGGTTCTCATAATCGAGAGAGAGAAATCAGGCCCTGGTGACATCACTGGAGCCTTTAAACAGCCTTAAACTGGACTCAGAGTGAAGTCGCTCAGTCGTGTCCGACTCTGTGACCCCATGGACTGTAGCCTGCCAGGTTCCTCTCTCCATGGGATTTTCCAGGCAAGAATACTGGAGTGGGTTGCCATTTAAAATGTACCAATAAATTCCTTTTCTATTTAAGACAAACTGAGCTCTGTTTACTGTCACCTGATACACCTACTAAGAAAAGCAAATACTTTTAAGGAGTACACAAAGTAAACAAACACATGTGAATAATCCAACAATACAGATAAATCAGAGACTCACTTGCTACCAAGCTTTCATTTAAACAACACAGAGCTGCTCTGCCTAAATAACTGCCCCAATTATGTAGGCTATTTCTGCTACTTACTCATAAGACAACAGAGCTTGAATACAGATGCACTAAGATGACCACTATTAGTTATTACGTTGACTTATACTATTATACTGTATGTTTAAGCTGTGTATTTTTACAACTAAAACTGTATCAGAATAAGTAAATTTGCAAATATATTTATCCACATTTTAGTTTGGATATCCATCTGCAGTTCAGTAAAGTACTGTATTATAGTGTGCTTCATGAGTAGAGGTTGATGTATATTTCACTTTAATTAATGTTTTCTACTGGATTATGCTATGACTTAAATATAACTGAAAGATTTGATGCCTCAGAGTCTTTAGCAACTTATTTCATTATATATATATATATTCAAAGCTGAAGGAAGCCTGTTTCATATACCAAAAATATATGGTTTATAATATAATCAAATATATTATCTACTTAATATTTAAATGAATTTAGTGACTAACAATTTTTTAAATTACACATTTAGTGAAAAATGTGATCTAACCTGACTCTCACAAAAGGCAAATTGAGTATGGATATACGGTATGTCTTAATACATAACCTGTCAAAATTCAAACAGAAAGCCACACTTTAATATTTATTCCATTTGGAAAGTATTTTTGTCACATTCTTTTACCATAATCTAACAAGAAAATATATCTTCATCTGTAGAAATACTGATAAAAGACATCAGAAATGGCTGCAAATATATTCCCTTTCTACTAGACCAACTATTATTGTCACTATTCATAAGTCATGAATATGTAATATCCATAAATCACCTTCACTATTAAGTGAATAACCGGTACTCAAATTGCCTAATTTAGTCTCTCTACCTGTAACTGTACAAGTGACTGCTTTATTTATTTACAAGTTTATTTTTTCTGACAATCAATATCAGTTATGGTCCTTTTTATTAAATGTATAATATATATTCAGAAATATGAAGAAATTTCATTCTTTTTTTTTAGTTCAGCATTTACAGATGTCAAAAGGCTCAAAATTCAAACATGGGCCCATCAATTACAGCAAAACAGTATGGAAATGTTTTTTCCTTATTGATTCTCCTTTTTAGGAATCTAAGCAATCAATTGAGTTCACTGAGCCAAACATTCTTCTCAAATAAAAACACTTATAAAAAGAAGATTAAAAATGCTTATTTGGTTATCAACAGAGTAAGATGGGCTTTTTTCAGAAAGAAACCTGCAACTGTATCTCAGACAAGTGCTTCCTGAATTCCATAATGAAAACGGTTAAAAAAAAATCACTAATCTGAAATAAATTTTCACATTTATATTTCTGAAAATAACTCCCATAATATTCAATTACAAAGAAAATTTCAAATCCAATCAGCCAATGTAGTAATTTAGCTATTAAAAATAAATGGTTAAAAGATTTAACCTTTTGAATGTTACCGTTTAGTTACTAAGTCATGTCTAACTCTTTGAGACCCTATGGACTGTAGCCTGCCAGGCTCCTCTGTGCATGGGATTTCCCAGGCAAGAATACTGGAGTGGGTTGCCATTTCCCTCCCCAGGAGATCTTCCTGACTGGAGTTCAAACCGGTGTCTCCTGCATTGGCAGGTAGATTCTTTACCACTGAGCTACCAGGGAAGCCCAGCCTTTTGAATGGTATTGCTTATTATACATCTGGACACCAGATAGTTTGTAAGTCAGTGTCTTCATTGTCTTCCACCCAAAAATATAAAAAAGATTCTGCTGCTTTGTGAAGTTTTTAGAGCATGAAAGGAAAGCAGTATTAATATAAAAACTATATTTAACATATTATTTTATATCTTAAAAGTACCAATATCCATATACTCCCTACCTGTACTATACCACTTAGGTATAAAATTAAAAGAAATGAAGGAGAGGGCTTATATATTTTTGAAAAGTTTTCAACAATGAGCGCCAAAACAAAAGGGGTTTCCTGATAGACCTATATCTTTTCATTTAGATTGTGGGGTTGAAACCTTGCTAATATTATGCTTTATTAGCAAGCATATTTTGAAAAAGAGTTCTTCTTTTCCTAAGACTACAATGTATTTTTTCCTATCAAAGTCCAAAATCCTATGTGCCATTTATTACTGAAGTCAGAAGAATATAAAAGTAGTTATTAAATTTTTCACTTCTCTGGTAAAAAGTTTTCCTGATGGTATGATGTAAAAAGCCTAAATCATCTAAAGAAAAGTTAAAGTATTAATCAGTCAGTCATGTTCAACTCTTTGCAATCCCATGGACTGTATCCCACCAGGCTCCTCTGCCCATGGAATTCTCCAGGAAAAAATACTGGAGTGGGTTGCCATTCCCTTCTCCATGGGAATCAAACCAGGTCTCCCATATTGCAGGTGGATTCTTTACCATCTGAACCACTACACTTAACCATAATTCCACAATAAGGCAACCATTTCACAAAGTAATTAATAATTTTTTGCATATTTCCTTATGTATATATATGTCCAGAAACATCCAGGCTGTGCTCCTTGGACAGCCACTACCCCTTGCCACCTCAGGGTCTCTGATGCTTTTCTCTGCCTAGAATGTCCTTTTCTGAACCCTCCTCCAAGTCATGTTCTTCAGATCTCTCCTCAAACCTCACTTCTAAAGGTAAGTCTTCCTTTCTTGATCTGCATGACTAGCTCAAATTCCTCTGTTTAAACTCTCAATATCCTTATTACCTCTCCTCCCTATGATGCTTTTCCTTTTTTTTTTTTTTTTTTCCTTTGCTAGGCTGACTATAAAATCCTGGGACCTTTTGTGGGCAGGGCCATGTTTAGGTGTGGCTGCAGGCTCAGTGAGTCTTGAGACTGCCTCTCTGCTGGTTGGTGGGACTGTCCCTGCCCAGTTAGTTGCTTGGCCTAAGGTATCCCAGTACTGGTGCCTACTAGGTTGGGGTGTTGGGTGGGAATGGGGTTGGCTCCTGAGGTTAATAAGCTAAAGGGAGGATTGTACAATGGTGATTGCCAGCACCAGCATCCACATGGTAGAATGAGCTTCCCCAAATGGCTGATGCCAGTGTCTATAGGTCCCCAAAGTGAGCTGCAGTTGCCTCCTGTCTCTCTATATAGGACTATCCAAGATTAGCTGGTAGGTCTGACCCACGCTCCTTTCAAATCATTGCTTTTGCTCTGAGTCCTGGAGCATGTGGTATCTTGTGTGTGTCCTTTAAGAGTGGAGTCTCTATTTCCCCCAACCCTCAAGATCCTGGAAAGTAAGTTCATGTTGTTGTTGTTTAGGTGTTAAGCTGTGTCTGACTCTTTCAAGACCCCATGGACAGTCTATAGCCCACCAGGTCCCTCTGTCCATGCGATTGCCCAGGCAAGAATACTGGAATGGGTTGCCATTTCCTCCTCCCAGGATCTTCCCAATCCAGGGATTGAACCCACATCTTCTGCACTGGCAGATGGATTCTACCACTGAGCCACCCAGGAATCCCTGCTGGCCTTCAAAGCCAAACATTCCAGGGTCTTGTCTTCCCAGTGCAGAAACTCGGGGCTGGGAAGCCCAATGTAGAGTCACAATCCTTCCTCCTTGAACTTCTGTGATTTTAATTATTCTCCATTTGTGGGTCACCCACCCAGGGGTATAGATCTTGACTATACCTGAACAGCATGCCTTCTACCCATCTCACTGTTGTTCCTTCTTTATATTTTCAGTGGCTTTACTGATAGGTTCCAGGCTTTTTCATCAACAGTTGTTCTGTAAGTAGTTAAAATTTTAGTGTGTCTGAGACAGTATATGAGCTCAGAATATTTCTACTCTGCCATCTTGGGAAGTTCCCCCTGGCCATGTGTCATTTTTGACATTAAGAGCAATTATGGGTATTTCAAAGTTTACTGCTTTGCCTAAGACTGCCATTTCAAACTAGTCAATCCTCATGTTCACCGCTGACAGTATAATGTTGGAGGACATTCTATATAAGAGTTTCAAATGCCAGCAATATCTCTAAAGGTCACTATAATTTTAACAGATTTAGTTAGAAAACCTATTCTCATTTCCAACTTAAGTTTCACTATATGTTTAAAGATTAACTTGTACTTTATTAACTAAATAGCAGTTCTGTTAGTTGCATATATATTAAAATACAATGTAATAATACACATAGTAATAGAATGTTTACTACTAACCATTAACATTTAATTTTGGCATTTAATCATCAACAACAAAATGATGCTATTTATAACATCAAAGATCCTATAGTCACAGTTTCCAAAGTTTGTTCCAGTGACCCCTGGTGACTCCTTGATTTCCTTTCAGAGAATTCTCAGCATCAAAATTAATTTTATAGAAATATGCCTTAGTCCATGGAGGCTCAGCTCAGTTCAATTCAGTCATTCAGTTGTGTCCGACTCTTTGCGACCCCATGAATTGCAGCATGCCAGGCGTCCCTGTCCATCACCAACTCCCGGAGTTCACCCAAACTCATGTCCATCGAGTCCGTGATGCCATCCAGCCATCTCATCCTCTGTCGTCCCCATCCCCTCCTGCCCGCAATCTCTCCCAGCATCAGAGTCTTTTCCAATGAGTCAACGCTTCGCATGAAGTGGCCAAAGTTTTGGGGTTTCAGCTTCAACATCAACACCCAGGACTGATCTCCTTTAGGATGGACTGGTTGGATCTCCTTGCAGTCCAAGGGACTCTCAAGAGTCTTCTCCAACACCACAGTTCAAAAGCATCAATTGTTCAGCACTCAGCCTTCTTCACAGTCCAACTCTCACATCCATACATGACCACAGGAAAAACCATAGCCTTGACTAGATGGATGTTTGTTGGCAAAGTACTGTCTCTGCTTTTTATTATGCTATCTAGGTTGGTCATAACTTTTCTTCCAAGGAGTAAGCGTCTTTTAATTTCATGGCTGCAATCACCATCTGCAGTGATTTTGGAGCCCAAGAAAATAAAGTCTGACACTGTTTCCACTGTTTCCCCATCTATTTCCTATGAAATGATGGGACCAGATGTCACGATCTTCGTTTTCTGAATGTTGAGCTTTAAGCCAACTTTTTCACTCTCCTCTTTCACTTTCATCAAGAGGCTCTTTAGTTCCTCTTCACTTTCTGCCATCAGGGTTGTGTCATCTGCATATCTGAGGTGATTGATATTTCTCCCAGCAATCTTGATTCCAGCTTGTGCTTCTTCCAGCCCAGAGTTTCTCATTATGTACTCTGCATATAAGTTAAATAAGCAGGATGTTTAAGTTATCCAGTTAATAGTAATTTGTTATATGGATAACTTAAACAACTGAAATTTATTTCTTACATTTTCTGAAGCCAAGAAGTCAAAAGATTGATGTCTGGTGAGCGCCAGCTTCCTGATCACAGACAGTCATCTTCAAACTGTGTCCACATATGGTAGAAGGAGTAAGGGGGATCTCTGGAGTCTTTTTTATAAAAGCACTAATCATATTCATGACTTGTGAGGGCTTTTACCCTCACGCCCTCATCACCACCCAAAGGCTCCCCTCCAAATACCATCACATTAAGGATTAGTTTTCAACATATGAATTTTGGAGAGGCACATTCAGTCTCTAGAAAATACTAAGACTTTATTTGCCTATTTTACTCCGGCTCTCTCATAAGCACATATATTCTTGTATTTTAAATGTTTCTTAGTTTCAGTTTCTAATACAAGTGTCAGTAGACACAATCCACATAAATAAAAGATCTTTAGGGTCCTCAATATTTTAAGAGTGCAAAGAGGTCCTGAGGCCAAAGACTTTGAGTGGCCTACAACCTAAATGATAAATTAAGAGATAAAATGATCAAACAAAAAAATTGTGCTACATATATTGAACTACTTTTTAAAATATCACACATGTAAAATATCATACCTGTAAAAATACAGGTGACCTATGAACATCACAGGTATAAACTGCAAGGTTGAACTTACAGATATTTTTAACAACAACTACTGCAGTATTACATGATCTGAGGTTTGTTGAATCTACAAATGCCAACTGTGAAGTGAATACAGAGGAACTATGTATATAGAGAACCACAGAGAAGTTATACAGATTTTTGATAGTAGGCAGGGTTAGCACTCCAATCTCTGAGTTGCTGAAGGATCAGCTATAGTAAAAAATTAACTTACAAGTTGCATTGATAAATCCTAAATGCCTAAGTGTAGCAATAAAATATAACAAAATTAAATCAAAAAGCAAAATTCACCAATATGAAATATTCCTACTCTTTTTTTTTTTTTTGAAATGTGGACAGAACTTTTATTTTTTTATTTNGCATTCTGCATCTGACATCAACTGGCGATTCGTTTCTTGCTTGATAGTATACATGTTTCAATGCCATTCTCCCTTCTCATCCCACCCTCTCCCTCCCTCTCTCCCCCAGAGTCCAACAGTTCACTCTATAGATCTGAGTCTCTTTTGTTGTCTCGCATACAGGGTCATCATCCCCATCTTTCTAAATTCCATATATATGGACTTGTGTCTTTATAAGAAGAGGAAGAGATACCAGGCCATGGAAAGAAAAACAGCCAGAAGATGAACAACTATAAGCCAAAGACAGAGCCAAAAGAAGAAACTAAACATGCCAACACTTTAATCTTGTACTTCAGCCTCCAGACTTGTGAAAAAATTAATTTGTGCTTTTTAAGCCATCAACACGTCTAACTGCAATTGCGGAAAAGAGAACTTTCCCACGAAAGGCTCTAACCTAACAACCTAATGAGCAGCCTGGCCTGCTCACAGAACAGCGGATTGAACGAATACCAAAGGAGAGCTAGCCAGCTGTGTACTGGCCCCTCCCAACCCAGAGGCAGAAGGCAGGCTTGCCACAGCCAGAGCCAGAAGGCAAGGGGCTGCTACAATCTCAGCCCCAGAGACAGCATCTTTCACCAAACTGTGAGCAGGCTCCAGCTACTAATCATGTCTTACTGAGATCCTTGATGGTTGACATCCATCAGGAGGGTCACAGCCTGAGATCAGCTCTCCAAAAGAGACGTATGGCACACCTGAGACGGTGCTCTCACAGCGCACCCAGGAAACAAAGCAGCCATAACAAGGGAGGTGATTAAGATGCATGGCCCAACTGGGACAGTGCTCACCAAGCACCTGGTTGGTTGCCTGAGCTATTCATAACTTGGAAGGACACAAAACACATGCCCAGCCCACAGAGGCTGAGCCAGAACTGTGTCTGAGTGTCTCCTGTGGAGGTAGGGGTCAGCAGTGGCCTGCCACAGGGGCTGTAGGTGCAGCAGACCTGGGTATGGCATAGGCCCTCTTGGAGGAGGTCACTATTAACCCCACCATAGAACCACCAGAACTTACACGGGACTGGGGAAACAGACTCTTGGAGGGCACAAACAAAACCGTGTGCACACCAGGACCCAGGAAACAGGAGCAGTGACCTCACAAGAACTAGACATGCCCATGAGTGTCCAGGAGACTTCCAGTGGAGGCGTGGGTTGGTGGTGGCCTGCTTCAGAGTCAGGGGCACTGAGTGCAGCAATGCATGCATGGGACCTTTTGAAGGAGGTCACCATCATCTTCATTATCTCCACCATAGTTTGGCCTCAGGTCAAGCAACAGGGAGGGAACACACCCCTGCCCATCAACAGAAAATTGAATTAAAGATTTATTGAACATGGCCCTGCCCATCAGAACAAGACCCAGTTTCCCCCTCAGTCAGTCTCTCCCATCAGGAAGTTTCCATAAGCCTCTTCCTTCTTGATCAGAGGGCAGACAGACTGAAAACCACAATCACAGAAAACTAACCAAACTGATCACATGGACCAGAGCCTTGTCTAGCTCAATGAAAGTATGAGCCATGCTGTGTAGGGCCACCCAAGACGGATGGGTCATGGTGGAGAGTTCTGACAAAAAGCTGTCCACTAGAAAAGGGAATGGCAAACCACTTCAGTATTCTTGCTTTGAGAACCCCATGAACTGTATGAAAAGTCAAAAAGATAGGACACTGAAAGATGAACTCCCCAGGTCACTAGGTTCCCAAAATGCTACTGGAGATGAGTGGAGAAATAACTCCAGAAAGAATGAAAAGATGGAGCCAAAGCAAAAACAACATTGTGCATATGACTGGTTAACAGAAGTCTGATGCTGTAAAGAGCAATATTGCACAGGAACCTGGAATGTTAGGTCCATGAATCAAGGCAAATTGGAAGTGGTCAAATTGGAGATGGCAAGAGTGAACATCAACATTTTAGGAATCAGTAAACTAAAATGGACTGGAATGGGTGAATTTAACTCAGATAACCATTATATCTACTACTGTAGGCAGGAATTCCTTACAAGAAATGGAATAGCCATCATAGTCAACAAAAGAATCCAAATTGCAGAACTTGGGTGCAGTCTCAAAAATGACTGAATGATCTCTGTTTGTTTCCAAGGCAAACCATTCAATGGCACAGTCTATGCCCCCAACTAGTAATGCTGAAGAAGTTGAAGTTGAATTGTTCCATGAAGACATACAAGGCCTTCTAGAACCGACACCCAAAAGAAATGTCCTTTTCATTATAGGGGACTGGAATGCAAAAGTAGGAAGTCAAGAAACACCTGGAGTAACAGGCAAATTTGGCCTTGGAGTACAGAATGAAGCAGATCAAAGGCTAACAGAACTTTGCCAAGAGAACGCCCTGGTTATAGGAAACACCCGCTTCCAACAACACAAGAGAAGACTCCACACAGGGACATCACCAGATGGTCACTACCAAAATGAGACTGATTATATTCTTTGCAACCAAAGATGGGGAAGCTCTCTACAGTCAGCAAAAACAAGTCCAGGAGCTGACTGTGGCTCAGATCATGAACTCTTGATTGCCAAATTCAGACTTAAATTGAAGAAAAGTAGGGAAAATCACTAGACCATTAACG
The DNA here is from genome assembly GCA_006410935.1 of Redunca redunca. Lineage (NCBI taxonomy): Eukaryota > Metazoa > Chordata > Mammalia > Artiodactyla > Bovidae > Redunca > Redunca redunca. Next base: position 146,057 of record SJYQ01005435.1, read on the forward strand.
TATGACCTAAATAAAATCCTTTACGATTATACAGTGGAAGTGACAAATAGATTCAAGATTTTAGACCTGATAGATGGAGTGCTTGAAGAACTATGGACAGAGGTTTGTGACATTGTACAGGAAGCAGTGATCAAGACCATCCCCAATAAAAAGAAGTGCAAAACGGCAAAATGATTGTCTGACAAGGCCTTACAAATAGCTGAGAAAAGAAGAGAAGTGAAAGGCAAAGGAGAAAAGGAAAGATACTGATTTCAATGCAGAGTTCTAAAGAATAACATAGAGAAATAGCAAGAGAAAACCTTCCTCAGTGACCAATGCAAAGAAATAGAGGAAAACAATAGAATGGGAAAGACTAGAGATCTCTTCAAGAAAATTAGAGATACCAAGAGGACATTTCATGCAAAGATGGGCTCGATAAAGGACAGAAATGGTATGGACCTAACAGAAGCAGAAGATATTAAGATGAGGTGGAAAGAATACACAGAAGAACTATACAAAAAAGATCATGATCCAGATAACCATGAAGGTCACTCACCTAGAGCCAGACATCCTGAAATGTGAAGTCAAGTAGGCCTTAGGAAACATCACTACGAACAAAGCTAGTAGAGGTGATGGAATTCCAGCTGAGATATTTCAAATCCTGAAAGATGATGCTGTGAAAGTGCTGCATTAAATATGCCAGAAAATTTGGAAAACTCAGCAGTGGCCACAGGACTGGAAAAGGTCAGTTTTCATTTCAATCCCAAAGAAAGGCAATCCCAAAGAATGCTCAAACTACCACACAATTGCACTCATCTTACACACGAGCAAAGTAATGACCAAAGTTCTCCAAGCCAGGCTTCAACTGTATGTGAACCATGAAATTCCAGATGTTTAAGCTGGATATAGAAAAGGCAGAGGAACCAGGGATCAAATTGCCAACATCCACTGGATCATCAAAAAAGTGAGAGAGTTCCAGAAAAAACATCCACTCTTGCTTTATTGACTATGCCAAAGCCTTTGACTCTGTGGATCACAACAAACTGTGGAACATTCTGAAAGAGATGGGAATACCAGATCACCTGACTTGCATCCTGAAAAATCTGTATGCAGGTAAGAAGCAACAGTTAGAACTGGACATGGAACGATAGACTGATTCCAAATAGGGAAAGGAATACATCGAGGCTGTATTCTCACCCTGAATATTTAACTTACATGCAGAGTACATCATGAGAAACTCTGGGCTGGATGAAGCACAAGCTGGAATCAAGATTGCTGGGAGAAATATCAATAACCTCAGATATGCAGATGACACCACCCTGATGGCAGAAAACGAAGAAGAACTAAAGCGCCTCTTCATGAAAGTGAAAGAGGAGAGTGAAAAAGTTGGCTTAAAACTCCACAGTCAGTTAATGAAGATATTGGCATCTGGCCCCATCAGTTCATGGTAAATAGATAGGGAAACAATGGAAACAATGACAGACTTAATTTTTCGGGGTCCAAAATCACTGAAGATGATGACTGCAGCCATGAAATTAAAAGACACTTGCTCCTTGGAAGAAAAGGTATGACCAACCTTTCCATAGAACTGGAAAAGGTCAGTTTTCATTCCAATCATTCTAAGTTTCCAAATTTGCTGGCATATTGAGTGCAGCACTTTCATAGAATCATCTTTTAGAGCATATTAAAAAGCAGAGCCATTACTTTACCAACAAAGGTCCGTCTAGTCAAAGCTATGGTTTTTCCAGTAGTCGTGTATGGATGTGAGAGCTGGACTATGAAGAAAGCTGAATGTGGAAGAATTGATGCTTTTCAATTGTGGTGTTGGAGAAGATTTTTGAGAGTCCCTTGGACTGCAAGGAGATCCAACCAGTCCATCTTAAAGGAAATCAGTCCTGAATATTCATTGGAAGGACTGATGCTGAAGCTGAAACTCCAATTCTTTGGCCACCTGATGCAAGGAACTGACTCATTTGAAAAAACCCTGATGCTGGGAAAGAGAGAAGGTGGGAGGAGAAGGGGACGACAGAGGATGAGATGGTTGGATGGCATCACTGATGCGATGGAAATGAGTTTGAGTATGCTCCAGGAGTTGGTGATGGACAGGGAAGCCTGGTGTGCTGCACTCCATGGGGTCCCAAAGAGTTGGACATGACTGAGTGACTGAACTGAACTGACTGAATACTATAATAATTTGTGATAGCAACCCTGCTGCTGCTAAGTCGCTTCAGTCTTGTCCGACCCTGTGCAACCCCATAGACGGCAGCCCACCAGACTCCCCTGTCCCTGGGATTCTCCAGGCAAGAACACTGGAGTGGGTTGCCATTTCCTTCTCCAATGCATGAAAGTGAAAAGTGAAAGGGAAGTCGCTCAGTCGTGTCCAACTCTTAGTGACCCCATGGACTTCAGCCTACCATGCTCCTCCGTCCATAGGATTTTCCAGGCAAGAGTATTGGAGTGGGTTGCCATTGCCTTTTCCAATTAACCTTCTACAATTTTCAACTATTATAGTGAGAGTCACATGGTGGAAAAAAAGATACTGCAGTCACAACACAGTTCTCACAACACAGTCCTAATTCTTTTATTGTCTTTGTTCCTTTGGGAAAAAACTTAATATAAGCAGTTTCCTGAAATAAAATAAATTTTATTTTAGACACAGAACTTGACTATTATTTCAAATGTGATCCTTAAAGAATCTATGGTTTTTCCTCTCCCTAACTGTAAAGCAAGTTGATCACTGCCAAAACTAACAAACCAACAAACATGAAGAAAACATTTACCTTTTTAACAAAAAGTAGGGCAATGTGCTTGCAGTATACACTCATTTGGCTTCTTAGGCAAAGAATATCTTCTAAGAATACTGTAATATAAAGGGAAAGCTAGCCCACAGTTACTGGTATTATTAACATCAGAATCATCATGATGTAGGAGCCCTCATAAAAGTTCTCTGTTAAAAACTTATATGAAAGAAAGCAAATTCATCACTAGCCAGCCAATCAGATTTAAGGAAAAGAATAATTCCTAGAATTTCTGTCTTCCAATTTCCCAGGACCCCAGCCTCCAGATTTCTAAACTAAGAACACTAGATTTTAAATACCACATTATAGTATTATGGGAAGAGTAACCATTTCATAAAGTAGTTTTCCTTTCAGTGTTTTAAGTTTACACATGTAGCCTGCATTACTGGTAACCCTGAACATTAATGAACAAAGGCATCTCAGTAGATTAAAAAAAGAAGTATAGTACAAAGATAAATGTACACAGTCAGTATCTTCCCATCATTTATACCCAGGAAAGTACAACCAGTGTAATTAATCTACCATAACAAAAGTGTTTGCTGCCTCTGAAAGAAACAGTCTCAGATATAATTCAATACTAAAATTGCACACTCTAAGACTATAAACATGATATTGCTTTTAAGACAGTTAGATGGATCAAATATATGTATTTAAGCTTTTAATATCTTAAATCTGGAGTTTAGTATCATATGTTTTAAGGTATAATCTTATTTGAACCCTACTAAACAAATGGAAGGAAATCTTAAAATATTAGACATAAAAGCATTGTCAATAAAAACCATGTCTATTACATACTATGTTTCTACTGAAGTTTTACAATATACTGTTAAATTCAAATAATCTGAGCAAAAATTTATCAACATATCTAATTTACAATTCAACTGTATCTGAGCTTTCACAGATGTTCAAATAGTTATATTTAAATATGCATTTAAGCAATTTCTCTCTCCTCCAAATAATATTTTTGCATAAACAGTTTACAAATATGAATCTACATGGGCAGCCTTTTGGTTAAAAATATCTCAATATATCATCATTACTCAAAATATTTTGTGTATATCCTAGTAGGTAAATATGGATGTGTCCTATGTAGGATGACTTTGCATGTCCTCCAGGTAGCCCCAGAGGGCAGTGTTGGCAATAATGACCCATCTGTTCACTACCAGCAACCAGAAAACTTCTAATGAAGACAGATGTGGGTCACCCTGTACAAGCAGGCTGCAGGGTGTTAATGAATCCACCTAATGGTCACTACTTGCTACTCTTAACTGATTGATGACCTAAAAGGTTTGGTTTGAAAAGCAAAGATGAGTATTTCATACTCATCAGTCTTACCAGGACACTGCTTTCACTTTCTCTTACAAACTCATTCTTTACTACTTGCCTTTATCAATTCTTAGAAAATATTACTATTGTTTATTAGACTCAGCCTTTTAAAATAAACTTACTACTACTAGCACTTTCGAGAAATTAATTCCTCCTAAATTTCTTTACTGACTGACCCACAAAATAGCTCCACATGGTGACACAGCAACACTATATATATACAACACAAAAGGTAACATTTTTTTTTACAGAAAAATTCTTTAGGAACACTTGTATGTGTTGTATATATGTTATTTATATAGGATAAAAATCTCTATATAATGTTACTTTTTAAAATATATTTTCATTAACTGCTTTGAAATAAAATTATTTCACTCCAGGTTCCAAAAAGAATACTCACTCACAGAGACCACTTCATGCAATATTTATATGGCCATTAAAAAAATATAGAGAGATGCTCATTTTACTTTCCTAAAGATGCTATGGGTAAGAC
>SJYQ01005435.1:150683-163701 GCA_006410935.1 Redunca redunca
TGTATTTTATGTATTATCTAATGTTAAGATAAGAAATATTATCTAATGTCAAGCAATTTTTTATGTTTGAAGGAATATTTACAGTTTATAAACTATATTGCTATAAAGTTCACTTTCTGTATTGAGATTTAAAACAACCTGTTGCTTTAGTCACAAATGAATAACTTACCCTTTAGAGCAAATCTGTTTACTAGATTGGTAACCATGACTGACTTTCACTTATACTACCTGGCAATCCTTAACAGTTACAATTCATATGTGAACACATGCACACAACAAATATAAACACACACACCACCCCAGTAGCTACTCTTAGAGAGAAAAGGTGTCTCTTTTAGTCTACCAAATCTAAAATATCCAATAAAAAAAAATCAATGTGAATGTTAAAAAAGCAGAATAGGATGACTCAAATAACTAAAACTTAGGCAAACTTAAAGTGTAATTATAAACACAGCAATAACACAAACACATTATGAAATATAGCAAAGATTAGTTTTACTCACATGAAGGCAGTGATGTAAGTAACTATCACAATTTCAAGAACAGTACACAAAGATGAATTACACATGGCTGCTTCTATCACTCAATTTTAGAGCATTATATTAGAAAAGTACATAGGGACTTTTTTTTCAAACAGCAGCAGTTAATACACATAGTACCTTAAATGCAATAAGTGCTTTCACACACATTATCTCATGTATTATGTAATCCTATGAAGTAGGAATTATCATAACTCTTATGTTATAAATTAAAAAACTCTGAAATATTAAGTTACTTTTCAGCGTCCACATTTAATAAGAGATGAATCGATTTCACATCCATATTTTCTAACTCATAATCTCCATAGTCTTTTTCTTCTACATGTCAAAGTTGAAAACAAGGTCTACTTGATTTATATCATAACCATACCTTGTTTTATAGCAATTTCACTTACCTAGGGGCCTTTTATTCAGCTAGCATGGATATATGAAACAGAGTGTAAACATCAGATATAAACAAAAGGTATCTATGAATAAGTATAAAAAATATCCCATAGGATGAACCTGGAGATTATCATACTAAGTGAAGTGAGACAGAGAAAGATAAATATCATATGGTATCACTTAAATGCAGAATCTAAAAAAAAAATTATAAAAGTGAATTTATTTACAAAACATAAACACTCACAGACTTAAAGAATTAATTTATGGCTACCAGGAAAAAAGGGTGGAGAAAGCATAGATTGAGAGTTTGAGATTGACATGTACACACTGCTTTATTTAAAATAGTTAACCAACAAGGGCATACTGTATAGCACAGGGAACTCAGCTCAATATTCTGTAATAACCTAAATGGGAAAAGAATTTAAAAAAGAATGGATACTTACATGGGTATAATTGAATCATTTTGCTATACACCTACAACTAACACATCACTGTTAATAAATTATACCTCAACATAAAGATTTTTTTAAATCCCATAGCAAAAATTTAGACTGTTGGGTACTTCTCATAATCAAGTAGCTGGAAACTTTATTCAATTCCTGTTTCACTGTATTATATTTCCCAAGGAAACAATGTTTTAGTGGCCCAAACTGCGTCCAATTTTTCAAAAAATGAAAATAAAAACTGGGAGACTACAGGGTCTCTACTAAAAAGTCACAAATTTAAAGACAGGCTTAGCATGACATAATAAATAAGGTTAGAGTCGGGTAGATACAGAAAGTATAGATAGAATAAGGTAGGAGAAAACAGACAGCCAAAGCAATGGAAGATCAGAACAAAAGAGTAGATCTGACAGCAATCTGTAAAGTCTCTTCAAAGCTGCCCTGGATGGCCCACTTAAACTTCCAGTGGCTCTCACTCTGCAATTATCTACAAGATGTCTCCTGATATCTGACACCACAGCCCCCTGTACACACTCATGGAGATGTGACCTTCAGGGACTGTGGTGACAGAATGTTCCCACAACAAGAGTTCACCAGGAATGAAGGTCCATTCTGATGTATATGGAATTCCAGTTTAATTATAATTGGATATTCTGGTTTATTTATGCTATAATTGACTCAGGGTAATAGATTACTTGATGGATTTACAGACCAGAAAAGTATACTCTCTAGGAGCAGACAGTAGAAAGCCATTAATGGGAGAGAAGGGTTGCAGAAATTTTCATTTGGCTTCTATGATATCAGAACAGAATTGAAACCTTTCACTTTCCTAGGACAATCCTCCAATGATGCACAGAAAACCCAAGTCATTACAAACTACATTTTTCTAAGACAAATCGCTGATTCTGTAAATTTAGAATTATTTGCACTCAAGAGACCCAGAAAATCTTAAGTGTCTTCCAATTACTTACTGAAGGGGATGGGATGTATCATGGCTCAGAGATTTTATACACAGAGGTGTATACAGGTATAAGAGCATGTGTATGTGTGGCAAAACCAATACAATATTGCAAAGTAAAAATAATAATAATAAATAATAAAAAAAAGAGCATGTGTAATGGGCTATCAACAAAGGAGGCCCATTACAAGTGAAATGACAGAGTTGGAAACATTGGAAAACAGCCTGGTGAGTTTGTGCTTTTGAAAAAAGAAGGTGAAGTGCAAGTTCAGTGGAGTAATATGTAATCTAGTCTTTATGACATTATGTTTATCTTTAAAACACACAGCCAACTGTGCACAAATAGGGGCATCAACATGTTCACACTATTTGTGTTCTGCTCTCTTTGCCTAAACCATCTCTTAATATTTTACCAACCTAATATTGACCTTTCCAGACTCTGAGCTGTTCCCTCACTTTCCTACCTATAATCTAACCCCATGCTTTAGACCTAATAATCAGCTACCTTTGAATTTTCCCTGTCTTCCTTATCCACATTTTATTTTTTTAACATTTTAATAGTGATTTTTTATTACTAAAAGCAATATAACATATGTAATACATGTTCAAATTAAAGACTTTCAGTGTAAATAAGTAGATCTTAATTAGTCTAAAAGCAGATCATCTTCCCATTCCTGATTTCTACTCTTAAGTATTCTTTTCATCATATGGTATGCAACCAATGTTTCAATATTAACTAGAATGTTTGTATTTACACACGCTTATCTACACTTTAGATGCTTCCTTGACTGCATTTATATCTTTGCCTTGGCTCTCAAGGCTGTTGCCCTCTACTAGTAGCTCTGAGAAAGTTAAAGTGTTAGTCTAACTCTTTGCAACCCCATGAACTATAACCCACCAGGCACCTCTATCCATGGAATTCTCCAGGCAAGAATACTGGAATGGGTTGCCATTCCCTTCTCCAGGGCGTCTTCCTGACTCAGGGATCAAAGTCTGGTCTCCTGCATTGTAAGAAGACTTATTTACTGTCTGAGCTACCAGGGAAGCTCTGAGAACATGACTAAATACATGGTTGCAAAGTTCTCATATCAGAGAATGTGAGTCTTCTCTGGATTTTAATCCTGGTGACAAGAACTCCTTTTACATAAGTATTTAGGAATATTATAATTTCTTCTTTCTGAATCATTGATAAAAATATACTGATATAAATTTCCCTTTACTTTGAATAGGTCAGGAAGATTTTTAGTGGAGTTGGATCCTTTTATTCATAGAAGTTCTTGGAAAATATGAACTAATACATTATTATATGAAAAACAGACAAGACTAACAAGTGGAAAAAACACTGTAGGAAAAAATACTGAAAAGGAAATGCTCATAGCTTATTGAATTTAAATGTCTATCAGATTTATCAATTCACTCATCAAATACACAAAAGGACCATTCTAGGAAGTAGGGATACATCACAATGAACAACAATAAAAAAATCTATGCCTTCTCACAGTTTACATTCCAGTAAACTATATAAATCATATAATTTACACTACAATGTCATTTACTAACAATATAATACACCCATTTTCAATGTAAACTCTTGAGTTTTAAAAGACCAAAACTTCTGTAACCATCACCATAATCAAGGTACAGAATATTTCTATAACCGCAAAAGTTTTCATGTAATACCTTCCAGATAATTCTTCTACTCTAGGACACAAGCAACAGCTAATTTGTTTTCAGTTAATTTTTCCTTTCTAGAGTTTCATATAAATGAAATCATATAGTATCTTTTTAGTATCAGGTTTCTTTTGCTCAGGAGAATAATTCTGAGACTCACTATGAAGTTTTGTGAATAAGTCATTCCATGGTTAGCTCTTTCTACTGCTAAATACTATTATGCTGTATAAATATTCACAATTTATTTTTCCACTCACATATGGATAAACAGTGGGTTGTCACCAGCTTGGAGAATATTCACAACAATGAACAAAACTGCTATGGTTATCACAGAACTCATTTTCCTTTTATAAATACTTTGTTACAACATAAAGACAAAATAATCTGGGGGAGGAGTAGGCAATGGCTCAGATGAATAGAGAAAAAAAATTTTAACTATAAAAACCCAATATATTACTTTTACTAAAATTAAATGAAGATGTATCAGTAGGGTACAATCCAAAAGAAAAGTTTTGCATGCACTTTGACTTTAAATGTGCTATGTTTTTAGTTTTACAAAAAAATAATATTTGAGTACTAGGTATGTATCACTATAATAAGTACTCTAGTAAGCATACCTCCTTCACTGTTGAAATTAACTCTTACAACAAACTATGAGATAGTCTCTATTTTATAGAAGAGCCTCATAATAGTTAAACAATTTGCACAAGGGCCTACAGCTAACAAACATTAAAATAGAATTCAAACCCAAATCGGACTTTCACAAAGTCCAAACTATACTTTTTTCGTGTTTTTTACTTTAATGAAAGAAGAATCAGAAAAGACATTTAAAAAAAATACTGATGCAAGAAAGAACTCTCCATTTTTTTAACATACTAAGAATAACAAGATTTAGCAAATCAAAAAACATCAGTCCACAACAAAGATCATCTACGTCACTTCATTTTGAAAGCATTTCCCCTGAACTCAGGAACAAGGGTGCCCACTTTCACCATTACTATTCAACATAGTTTTGAAAGTTTTAGACATAGCAATCAGAGCAGAAAAAGAAATAAAAGGAGTCCAAATTGGAAAAGAAGAAGTAAAACTCTCACTGTTTGCAGATGACATGATCCTCTACACAGAAAACCCTAAAGACTCCACCAGAAAATTACTAGAGTTAATCAATCAATACAGTAAAGTTGCAGGATATAAAATCAACACACAGAAATCCCTTGCATTCCTTTACACTAATAATGAGGAAGCAGAAAAAGAAATTAAGGAAACAATTCCATTCACCATTGCAATGAAAAGAATAAAATACCTAGGAATATATCTACCTAAAGAAGCTAAAGACCTATATATAGAAAACTATAAAACATTGGTGAAAGAAATCAAAGAGGACACTAATAGATGGAGAAATATACCATGTTCATGGATCGGAAGAATCAATATAGTGAAAATGAGTACACTACCCAAAGCAATCTATAGATTCAATGCAATCCCTATCAAACTACCAACGGCATTTTTCACAGAGTTAGAACAAATAATTTCACAATATGTATGGAAATACAAAAAACCTCGAATAGCCAAAGCAATCTTGAGAAAGAAGAATGGAACTGGAGGAATCAACCTGCCTGGCTTCAGGTTCTACTACAAAGCCACAGTCATCAAGACAGTATGGTACTGGCACAAGACAGAAATATAGATCAATGGGACAAAATAGTAAGCCCAGAGACAAATCCACACACCTATGGACACCTTATCTTTGACAAAGGCAAAAATATACAATGGAGAAAAGAAAATCTCTTTTAACAAGTGGTGCTGGGAAAACTGGTCAACCACTTGTAAAAGAATGAAACTAGAACACTTTCTAACACCATACACAAAAATAAACTCAAAATGGATTAAAGATCTAAATGTAAGACCAGAAACTATATAACTCCTAGAGAAGAACATAGGCAAAACACTCTCCAGCATAAATCATAGCAGGATCCTCTATGACCCACCTCCCAGAATATCAGAAATAAAAGCAAAAATAAACAAATGGGACGTAATTAAAATTAACAGCTTCTGCACAACAAAGGAAACTAGAAGCAAGGTGAAAAGACACCCTTCTGAATGGTAGAAAATAATAGCAAATGAAGCAACTAACAAACAACTAATCTCAAAAATATACAAGCAACTCCTGCAGCTCAATTCCAGAAAAATAAACGACCCAATCAAAAAAGTGGGCCAAAGAACTAAACAGACATTTCTCCAAAGAAGACATACAGATACCTAATAAACACATGAAAAGATGCTCAACATCACTCCTTATCAGAGAAATGAAAATCAAAACCACAATGAGGTACCACTTCATGCCAGTCAGAATAGCTGCTTTCCAAACTACAATCAATAAATGCTGGGAAGGGTATGCAGAAAAGGGAACCCTCTTACACTGTTGGTGGGAATGAAAAATAGTACAGCCACTATGCAGAACAGTGTAGAGATTGCTTAAAAAACTGGAAATAGAACTGCCATCATTTCAGTTCAGTTCAGTCGCTCAGTCGTGTCCGACTCTTCGCAACTCCATGAATCACAGCATGCCAAGCCTCCCTGTCCATCACAAACTCCTGGAGTTCACTCAGGCTCACGTCCATCGAGTCAGTGATGTCATCCAGCCATCTCATTCTCTGTCGTCCCCTTCTCCTCTTGCCCCCAATCCCTCCCAGCACCAGAGTCTTTTCCAGTGAGTCAACTCTTCCCATGAGGTGGCTAAAGTACTGGAGTTTCAGCTTTAGCATCATTCCTTCCAAAGAACACCCAGGGCTGATCTCCTTCAGAATGAACAGGTTGGATCTCCTTGCAGTCCAAAGGACTCTCAAGAGTCTTCTCCAACACCACAGTTCAAAAGCATCAATTCTTCGGTGCTCAGCCTTCTTCACAGTCCAACTCTCACAACCATACATGACCAGTGGAAAAACCATAACCTTAGTCCAACTAAGGTAGATGGACCTTAGTCGGCAAAGTAATGTCTCTGCTTTTGAATATGCTATCTAGGTTGGTCATAACTTTTCTTCCAAGGAGTGAGCGTCTTTTAATTTCATGGCTGCAATCACCATCTGCAGTGATTTTGGAGCCCAAAAAAATAAAGTCAGACACTGTTTCCACTGTTTCCCCATCTATTTCCCATGAAGTGATGAGACCGCATGCCATGATCTTCATTTTCAAAATGTTGAACCTTAAGCCAACTTTTTCACTCTCCTCTTTCACTTTCATCAAGAGGCTTTTTAGTTCCTCTTCACTTTCTGTCATCTGCATATCTGAGGTTATTGATATTTCTCCTGGCAATCTTGATTCCAGCTTGTGTTTCTTCCAGTCCAGCGTTTCTCATGATGTACTCTGCGTATAAGTTAAATAAGCAGGGTGACAATATACAGCCTTGATATACTCCTTTTCCTATTTGGAACCAGTCTGTTGTTCCATGTTCAGTTCTAACTGTTGCTTCCTGACCTGCATATAGGTTTCTCAAGAGGCAGGTCAGGTGGTCTGGTATTCCCATCTCTTTCAGAATTGTCCACAGTTTATTGTGAAGGAACTGTATGGTCAATAAAGCAGAAATAGATGTTTTTCTGGAACTCTTGCTTTTTCCGTGATCCAGTGGCTGTTGGCAATTTCATCTCTGGTTCCTCTGCCTTTTCTAAAACCAGCTTGAAAATCAGGAAGTTCACGGTTCACATATTGCTGAAGCCTGGCTTGGAGAATTTTGAGCAGTACTTTACTAGCGTGTGAGATGAGTGCAACTGTGCAGTAGTTTGAGCATTCCTTGGCATTGCCTTTCTTTGGGATTGGAATGAAAACGGACCTTTTCCAGTCCTGTGGCCACTGCTGAGTTTTCCAAATTTGCTGGCATATTGAGTGCAGCACTTTCANCTTCCACTGTATAATCATAAGGGATTTGATTGAGGTCATACCTGAATGGTCTAGCAGTTTTCCCTACTTTCTTCAATTTAAGTCTGAATTTGGCAATAAGGAGTTCATGATCCAAGCCACAGTCAGGTTCTGGTCTTGTTTTTGTTGACTGTATAGAGCTTCTCCATCTTTGTCTGCAAAGAATATAATCAATCTGATTTCGGTGTTGACCATCTGGTGATGTCCATGTGTAGAGTCATCTTTGTGTTGTTGGAAGAGGGTGTTTGCTATGACCAGTGCATTTTCTTGGCAAAACTCTATTAGTCTCTGCCCTGCTTCATTCCACATTCCAAGGCCAAATTTGCCTGTTACTCCAGGTGTTTCTTGACTTCCTACTTTTGCATTCCAGTCCCCTATAATGAAAAGGACATCTTTTTTGGGTGTTCGTTCTAAAAGGTCTTGTAGGTCTTCAGAGAACCATTCAACTTCAGCTTCTTCAGAGTTACTGGTTGGGGCATAGACTTGGATTACTGTGATATTGAATGGTTTGCCTTTGAAATGAACAGAGATCATTCTGTCATTTTTGAGATTGCATCCAAGTACTGCATTTTGGACTCTTTTGTTGACCATGATGGGTACTCCATCTCTTCTGAGGGATTCTGCCCACAGTAGTAGATATAATGGTCATCTGAGTTAAATTCAACCATTCCAGTCCATTTTAGTTTGCTGTGTCCTAGAATGTCGACGTTCACTCTTGCCATCTCTTGTTTGACCACTTACAATTTGCCCTGATTCATCAACCTGACATTCCAGGTTCCTATGCAATATTGCTCTTCATAGCATCGGACCTTGCTTCTATCACCAGTCACATCCACAGCTGGGTATTGTTTTTGCTTTGGCTCCATCCCTTCATTCTTTCTGGAGTTATTTCTCCACTGATCTCCAGTAGCGTGTTGGGCACCTACTAATCTGGGGAGTTCCTCTTTCAGTATCCTATCATTTTGCCTTTTCATACTGTTCATGGGGTTCTCAAGGCAAGAATACTGAAGTGGTTTGCCATTCCCTTCTCCAGTGGACCACATTCTGTCAGACCTCTCCACCATGACCCGCCCATCTTGGGTTGCCCCATGGGTCTGGCTTAGTCTCTTTGAGTTAGACAAGGCTGTGGTCCTAGTGTGATTAGATTGAATAGTTTTCTGTGAGTATGGTTTCAGTGTGTCTGCCCTCTGATGCCCTCTTGCAACACCTACCATCTTACTTGGGTTTCTCTTACCTTGGACTTGGGGTATCTCTTCATGGCTGCTCCAGCAAAGCACAGCTGCTGCTCCTTACCTTGGACGAGGGGTATCTCCTCACTGCCACCCTTCCTGACCTTCAACGTGGGTTAGCTCCTCTAGGCCCTCCTGCACCTGCACAGCCACAGCTCCTTATGACTGCCATATGACTCAGCAATCCCACTGCTGGACATACACACCGAGGAAACAGAATTGAAAGAGATACATGTACCCCAATGTTCATCACAGCACTGTTTATAACAGCCAGAACATGGAAGCAACCTAGATATCCATCAGCAGATGAACGGATAAGAAAGCTGTGGTACATATACACAATGGAGTATTACGCAGCCATTAAAAAGAATACATTTGAATCAGTTCTAGTGAGGTGGATGAAACTAGAGCCTATTATACAGAGTGAAATAAGCCAAAAAGGAAACACCAATACAGTATACTGACGCATATATATGGAATTTAGAAAGATGGTAATGATAACCCTGTATGAGAGACAGCAAAAGAGACACAGATGTGTAGAACAGTCTTTTGGACTCTGTGGGAGAGGGAGAGGGTGGGATGATTTGGGAGAATGGCATTGAAATAGGTATAATATCATATATGAAATGAATTGCCAGTCCAGGTTCAATGCATGATACAGGATGCTTGGGGCTGGTGCACTGGGATGACCCAGAGAGATGGTATAGGGAGGGAGGTGGGAGGGAGGTTCAGGATGGGGAACACGTGTACACCCATGGTGGATTCATGTTGACGTATGGCAAAACCAACACAATATTGTAAAGTAATTAGCCTCCTGCTGCTGCTACTGCTAAGTCACTTCAGTTGTGTCCGATTCTGTGCAACCCCACAGACAGCAGCCCACCAGGTGGCTTCCCTGTCCCTGGGATTCTCCAGGCAAGAACACTGGAGTAGGTTGCCATTTCCTTCTCCAATGCATGAACGTGAAAAGTGAAAGTGAATTCGCTCAGTCGTGTCTAACTCCTAGCGACTCCATGGACTGCAGCCCACCAGGCTCCTCCACCCATGCGATTTTCCAGGCAAGAGTACTGGAGTGGGGCGCCATTACCTTGTCCAAATTAGCCTCCAATTAATATAAATAAATTTATATTAAAAATAAATTAAAAAATAATAATAAATAAAAGAACCCAATGAAACAGGTTCTACATCACTATTCAAACTTGCACTAGCTGAAAGCAAATATTTAAATAATGACATGCCAAATATCTTACCCCAAATTCAATACTTAAATAGGAACTTATTATGAATCTGAAGATGCATGCCAGCAAAAAAAGTGCCCTGCACAAATGTAGGCTGACAGCACAGAGCATTCTGCAGTCTATCTCAGCTCTTATCCTAATGTGATCACTACTGTTTGATTTAGAACACCTTACTGTACTCAGCACATCCCACTCCCTCCCACCATTCCCATGCTCCCCAAGCTTAGCACTTCACTGGTCCCATATTGTGTTTTTGCCAGGTGACTAAGGATACAATCAACCCAGAAAATTTAGATACTTTTAGTACCTATAACTTACTATTATACTTATTTACAATACAGAATAGGCTTTTGTAAATTAAAAAGTAATATTTGATATAGAACAATATAATTGTCTACTGCACACAAACATATAAATGTCCTCAATAAATGCTTTTTTTTCCCTTAATTAGGTAACTGGTGTTTTAAATACCTTGCTGAAATTCTTGTGTGACTGTTATATAGCTTTTTAAGAGTGTTTGGAGAAACTGATGTACAATTTTGCAAGGTTGGTTGTATTATTTTTTGTCACACAAAATAACAAAACACAGGTTCCTGCTACCCAAGTATTTGCTATCCAATATGTTTTTAGGAACAGATTAGATTTGAAAGGGGGAGTCTGTCAAATATACAACTATCAGAATAAACAACCTGAAAAAGTTTTCTACATCTTCCTGCTTAAGAATGACTACTACAATTTATGTGGAATCTGGACATTTCCAGCTTTCATTTAAGCCCTCCATTATTTCCATCTTTAGAGCTCTCTCAGTACTCACTGAAACAATCTTACTTAGACTAGTCTGCCAGCTAAACAAATGTTATGTTTTTGATTTCTACTCAAAATGTCCTCATCTGCTTACTCTCCATCGATCTGTTCTTCAGAATTTCCTTTAAGAGATAGTTTAACATGATTTTTTTCTTTCATTCAATAATTATTTTAATCTACAATATGTTAGAGATTTAAATTCAATCAGATGTAATCCCTCAAGAATGGCATGGTTTGGCAGAAACAGACAATTATAATATAGTATGATAAATGCCATGATTGAGGTATGCATAGATAACTAGGAGAATAATCTCACTGATGACTGGGAGTCAGCTGCATGAAGAGAAGAGAAGCACTGTAGGGAAAAGACTAATTTATGCAGAGGGAGAGAGGTAGGGGCTGAGGGGACAGTTCAATATGACTAAAGTCCTGAATGCATGTAGAATAATTATGATATGTGCAGTTAGAGTAGTAAAGGGTCAGATTATAACAGTTTTGCATATCAAGATAAGAAGTATTATGACCCATCTCACTCCGTATATCCCTGGAGAAGGAAATGGCACCCAACTCAAGTATTCTTGCTTGGAAAATCCCATGGACAGAGGAGCCTGGTGGGCTACAGTCCATGGGGTCACAAAAAAGTCAACATGACTTAGTGACTACATAACAACACTCTGTATATCCCCATATTTCACACACACCCTGTTTTCAGCCTTCATATAATGTCATTCATTCATTCAGCAAATGTTAGAGGGAATACCATTTATTTTTCTCTAATTGTTTCTTCTACATAACTTGTGTCTCCAAAGGCAAATAAAAAATAAACTTCTTTTTTCTTAACCATCCTAAGTCCTAAGGCAACTAGTGTAATGCTAAGCATACAATACTCACTTCTATAAATGCTTCTTGAATTAAACTATTAATAACCTAATTATTATCAGGTTATTTAAAATCATTAACATAGCTTTTCTCTTGGCAATAATCCTAAATTAACAAAAAGTAAATAGCATATGCAGATAATTATAGTGTCTTTCCTTTAGGGAACAAAAAAAAACTGGATAAAAGCTTATCTCTGCCTTTCATTTTAGACACACAGGATCCTATTTTTTCCCATCGATCCATTCTTCAATCCACCACCAGCCTGCTATCTTCAACCCAGTCCATCAGAAATGCTTTACTAAAGCAACCACTGATCTCAAAATTCTGCAAAGTTCAGGTGACCATTTTCAGTTTTTATTTTTTTAACTTATCCAAAGTACATAAAACAGGTGGCAGCTACTTTCTTGAAACACAATCCTCATCTGGCTCCTGTGAGATCACTCCTCCCTATTTTGTCCCTACCATTTTGAATCCTCCTAGTTCCTTTCTTAAATCCCTTTTTCTCCACTTATCCATTAAATACTAACAATCAATCCTCACCTTTTATGGATTATATAACTAACCCAAAGACTAATTCCTAAATCTCCAGTCCAAATTTTTCTCAATTTTCTACTTTCTTCAAAACATTTCTACCTAACAAATAAATGCATAAAAGAATGTGATCCCCCAGTATTATGTACACACACACACACACACAGTGTAGTAAGCTTTCTTTCTATATTTTCTCTCTGTACAACACCATTTATCCAGTATTTTAAATGAGAAATCTGTCATCCTCAACTTTGCCAGTCATCTTCCCATATCAAATTAACCACCAGATAAAAATCAATGCCATTAACTGGAGCCGATTATACAGAGTGAAGTAAGCCAGAAAGAAAAACACCAATACAGTATACTAATGCATATATATGGAATTTAGAAAGATGGGGATGATGACCCTGTATGCGAGACAACAAAAGAG
>SJYQ01005435.1:164832-181354 GCA_006410935.1 Redunca redunca
TCTTTTATTACCAAATCAAAGTCTCAATAGAAATAACTTAAGTATTTATATATATTAAAGACTTCGTTAATACTAAAGAGAATACTAACAAGAATTTTCATTGCCAAAGGCAAGACATATTCCTGTGGAAAACATTCAGATTGAATAAAAGTTTAATATTTGGATTTCTTTTCTCTTCTCATGTGTATATCAGCTATATTGAGATATAATTTTGTACATTATATTTTATATAATTTATCCATTAAAATGTACAACTCGGGTGTTTTTAGGGTATTCACAGAGTTACAAAACCATTAGAGATATATTTGTATTTTTTAATAGAATTTATCAGTAGAGTCAAATGCCAGAATAAATTTGAAAGATATATGGTAATAATATTTTACATACAACAGAATTAAATAGATTCCAAGTATATAACAAACAAAAATCACAATAATTCATATTATCATATTTATATTTGAGTTATGAATATTCATGTTTATATTCATATTATTGGGTTTCCCAGGTGGCTTAGTGGTAAAGAATCCCCCTACCAATGCAGGAGATGGGGGTTTGATCACTGGGTCAAGAAGATCCCTTGCAGAAGGAAATGACAACCCACTCTAGTATTCTTACCTGGGAAATCCCATGAACAGAGGAGCCTGGAGGGCTACAGTCTATGGGGTCACAAAAGAGTCTGACATGACTTAGCAACCAAACAACAACAATTCATATTATTATATCTTGCATTTTGCTGTACCATCAGAAAATATTTACATCCAAAGACATTAGAGCATTTACTTGCCTAATTAGTCTATTGCTTTAAAATTTATCCATCCAAGGCAATATTATAAATGGGAAGCAAGAGAAAACATTAGAATTCTTTCTCTAAATTCATATTTTAAAATAAAACTGCATATTTTTCAAATTTGTAATCATTCATCCAAAAAACATTGTTTCTTACTCCACTAACTATAGAAATACAAAAAGAAAAAAGAAAAAGAAAGTATAATGAAAGATTCCTGTTCTCTAAGAATAATGGTTTAATTGGGGACATAAATACACTTTTTTAAAAAGATTTCATATTCTTGTATATGTTATTCAAATTAATCATAAGTTAAGAGAAAAACAAATCAAATTTACAGAACTCCTAAAAGTCAGTAACAAAAAGACAATAAAAATTTTAAATGGGCCAAGTCTAGTTAGACATTTCTCTAAAGAGGATATACAAGTGTCCAATAAATGTATGAAAAGATACTCAATATCATTAACGTTTCAGTCAGTTCAGTCAGTTCAGTCGCTCAGTCGTGTCTGACTCTTTGCGACCCCATGAATCAATCGCAGCACGCCAGCCCTCCCTGTCCGTCACCATTAATGTTTAGGAAACTGCAAAAATATATCACTTCACACCCACTAGGATGGCCATAATCAAAAAGAAAAACTATAGCAAGTGCTGCATTGGTGGAAAGAAATTAGAACCTTCATATTTTAGTGGTGGAAAGAAATTAGAACCTTCATATTTTAGTGGTCACAATATAAAATAGTGCACCTGTTTGTACCACAAAAAGTTAAGATTACAGTATTACACAGCAATTCTACACCTATCCAAGAGAATTGAAAACATATGTCCATACAAGTCTCATACACAAATGTTCATGGCTTTATTCTTATGCTTTCACTTAGCATGTTGCTATACTTACTACTTTTCTTCTTAGCCAAAAAGTGATTATGACCCAAATGTATGTCGACTAATGAATGGATAAACAAAATGTGGTATATCCGTACAATGTAATATTATTCAGCCATGAAAAGAAATAAAACATTGATACATGCTACATCCTAGAAAACACTATGCCAAATGAAAGAAGTCAATAAAGGACAAATGTGTATGATTCCATACTTATGAAATGTTCAGAGAAACAAATCTATAGAGCCAGAAAATAAATTATTGATTGCCTAGAGCTAAGAGGATTGGAGGGGGGATAGAAATGACCGCTTATTGGGGTGAATTAAAATATTGTAGAATTGATTGTGGTGACAGTTGTACAACTCTGAGAACATACTAAACCATGAAATTATATACTTTAAATAATTATATTACACATGAATTATATCTGAATAAAGCTATTTTTTCCAACAAAACAAACCTCTAAATTAAAAAAAGTCAATTTTGAGGTTGGTGCAAGGTAGTGGAGTACAAAGATCTTGAGGTCACCTCCTCTCATGAGAACATCAAAATCACAACTATCTTCAGAACAACCATCAAGGAAAAAGCCTGGAAAGATCTTCCATAACTAATGTTATAAAGAAGGAACCACGAGACAAGGTGGACTCCAGGGAAAAAGCTGTAATTTTGTAAGTGCCTGAGCCAGAGCTTCCTGCTAGTCCTGGAGAGCCTCCCATGGAGCTAGGAGGTAGCTATGGCTCACATGGAGAACAAAAACACTGGTGGTAGCTGTACTTAGGAACATTCTACTGTATTCTACTGTAGTAACAATGTTGTTGGTGGCTGCCATCTTAGCTCATTTGTGCCAAGACTTGGCCACACCCAGTAGCCTGTAGGTGGTATAGGGACATTTCAGGCCAAATAACTAACTGAGCAGGAACAAAACTTCACTTATCACCAGACAGGCTGTCTAAAGACTTCTCGAGCCCATAATCACCTCTAAACAGGCCTCCAGACACTGCCCTACACACCACAGGGTTAAGACCAGCTTAATCGACCGGTAAGCAGGTACTGGCCCTTCCCTGTGGGAAGCCTGCAATAGCCTCTAGACAAGCCTCATGCAAACACCATGTACAAAACAACTATGATCTCACAGCTTGCAGATCCACCCCACTACAGCAGGTCAGACCTTACCCTGGGACCAGGTGGGCCCTGCCCCTACCCACTAGCAGGCCTATACAAGCTTCAAGACACTCCAGATCCCACACCCAACTGTGTGAAGAACCCCCAACAAACACACAAATAGTCTGAAACAACCTCTGAGATCCCTGGGCCCTACCGCCAGACTCCAGAAACACTTCAGCCTGCCAAGAGTCTGGCACTAACCCCAGGAACAGGCATCACCCACCAGTGGGCAGGCGACAGTCCCAGAGTCTTCAGGACCCTACACCGCCCACCACTGAGGCAGTACTAGCCCCAGGGTCCCCTAGGGTCCTGAATCTAACCACCTGGTGACCAGATTCCACTAAACAACAGCCAGTAGCTCCCACACAGGGTGGGGCGTGGCAACCCACTGGACGAGAGGTCAGCAAAGCCTACCCCAAACACTTACAAATAAGGACACACCAGCCCTCATATGAGGAACCCCTCCAGCACATAACTCGAGTGATAAGCGGAAAGTGAGCTGCTAAGACACATAGGACATTCCCTACAGAAGGTCACTTCTACAAGGATGAGAAACATAACTAATGTACATAAAAATACATAAAAATAAAATTGAAAAACTGTTACATAAAAATAAAATTGCAACCTGGACAAAGTGAGCCAGTGATGAATATGTTCCAAAGGAACAAGATAAAATTCCAGAAGAACTAAGTAAAGTGGAAACAGGCAATTTACCAAGAAAGACTACAGAGTAATGATTGTAGATATGACCAAAGAATTTGAGAAAATAGGTATACAGTGTTTAACAAAGAGGTGGAAAATATAAGAACAATCAAACAGAGATGAAGAACACAATAACTGAAATGAAAAATACACTAAAATGAATTGAGAAGAGACTAAATGATACAGAGAAATGGATCAGACAGAATAATAGAAATCACTGCCACTGAAAAGGAGAAAGAACAAAAGAATGAAAAGAAATGAGGGCAGTTTAAAAGACCTCTGGGACAATATCAAATACATTAATATTTGCATTATAGGGGTCCTAGAAGAATGAGAGAGAGAGAAAGGGCTTGAGAAACTACTGAAGACATAATAACTGAAAACTTCCCTAACCTGGGAAAGAAAACAGACATCAAAGTCCAGGAAGCTCTCTGATGTTCTCAGGCTTTGGACTTAAGCCTCCTGCTTCTGGTTTTCAGTTTTATTTTTACAGTAGCCTTTGGTCAACAATTTGTAAAAGAATGAAACTAGATCACTTTCTAACACCACATACAAAAATAAACTCAAAATGGATTAAAGATCTAAATGTAAGACCAGAAACTATTAAACTCCTAGAGGAGAACATAGGCAAAACACTCTCTGACATAAATCACAGCAGGATCCTCTATGATCCACCCCCCAGAATTCTGGAAATTAAAGCAAAAATAAACAAATGGGATCCAATTAAAATTAAAAGCTTCTGCACAACAAAGGAAACTAGAAGCAAAGTGAAAAGACAGCCTTCTGAATGGGAGAAAATAATAGCAAATGAAGCAACTGACAAATAACTAATCTCAAAAATATACAAGCAACTTATGCAGCTCAATTCCAGAAAGATAAATGACCCAATCAAAAAATGGGCCAAAGACCTAAAATAGACATTTCTCCAAAGAAGACATACGGATGGCTAACAAACACATGAAAAGATGCTCAACATCACTCATTATCAGAGAAATACAAATCAAAACCACAATGAGGTACCACTTCACACCAGTCAGAATGGCTGCGATCCAGAAGTCTGCAAGCAATAAATGCTGGAGAGGGTGTGGAGAAAAGGGAACCCTTTTACACTGTTGGTGGGAATGCAAACTAGTACAGCCACTATGGAGAACAGTGTGGAGCTTCCTCAAAAAATTGCAAATAGAACTGCCTTATGACCCAGCAATCCCACTGCTGGGCATACACACCAAGGAAACCAGAATAGAAAGAGACACATGTACCCCAGTGTACATCGCAGCACTGTTTATAATAGCCAGAACATGGAAACAACCTAGATGTCCATCAGCAGATGAATGGATAAGAAAGCAGTGGTACATATGCACAATGGAGTATTATTCAGCCATTAAAAAGAATACATTTGAATCAGTTCTAAGGAGATGGACGGAACTGGAACCAATTATACAGAGTGAAGTAAGCCAGAAAGAAAAACACCAATACAGTATACTAACACATATATATGGAATTTATAAAGACAGTGATGATGACATTGTATGCGAGACAGCAAAAGAGACTCAGATGTGTAGAGCGGACTTTTGGACTCTGGGGGAGAGGGAGAGGGTGGGATGAGATGGGAGAATGGCATTGAAACAGGTATACTATCATGTAAGAAATGAATCGCCAGTCTATATCCGATGCAGGATGCAGGATGCTTGGGGCTGGTGCATGGGGATGACCCAGAGAGATGTTATGGGGTGGGAGGTGGGAGGGGATTCATGTTTGGGAACGCATGTACACTCGTGGTGAATTCATGTCAATGTTTGGCAAAACCAATACAGTAATGTAAAGTAAACTAAAGTTAAAATAAAAATTAAAAAAAAATAAAAAAAAATAAAAAAAACAAAGTCCAGGAAGCACCAAGAGTCCCATACAGGATTAAATCAAAGAGGAACAGGCCAAGGTAGATTGCAATTAAAATGGCAAAAACTAAAGAAAAAATATTTAAAGCAATAATGTCAGCCACAAAGCACGCCTTGGTAAATTTAGGAAAACTGAAATCATATCAGGCATCTTTTGTGACCACAACACCATGAGATTAGAAATCAACTATAAGAAAAAAACTGTAAAGAGCACAAACAGTATGTTATGAGTCACCAATGGATCTCTGAAGAGTTAAAGAGGAAATTTTTTAAAATACCTAGGAGAAAGAAATGGCAACCCACTCCAGTGTTCTTGCCTGGAAAATCCCATGGACAGAGAAGTCTGGTGGGCTAGAGTCCATGGGGTCGCTAAGAGTCGGACAAGACTGAGAGACTTCCCTTTCACTTTCTATAAACACCTTTTGGAGAAGGCAATGGCAACCCACTCCAGTGTTCTTGTCTAGAGAATCCCAGGGACGAGGAGCCTGGTGGGCTGCCGTCTATGGGGTCGCACAGAGTCGGACACGACTGAAGCGACTTAGCAGCAGCAGCAGAGACAAATGAAAATGAAAATAACGACAACCCAAAACCTATGGGATGCAGCCAAAGCAGGTCTAACAGGGAAGCTTACAGTGATACAAGCTTAGAAAACAAGAAAAATCTCAAATAAACAATACCAAGAGAAACAAGAACAAAACACAAAGTTAGTAGAAGCCAGCTGATGGAACTGCCTCTCTTTCGTGTTACTATACCTCCCTTGGAGAAGGACCTGCCACAGCCTCCGCTACTCAGCCCTCAGGGCTGGATTCAGCACCCGCCATGCGCAGCCAGGACCCTGGCTCTGTGCCAGTTCTCTTTGCGGGTCGTCTCAGACACCGGCGCCACCACTGCAGCAGGGATGTGCCTATACCAGACCAGCTCCAAGAGAACTCCCACTCCCTTTCCCATGCGTGGGGAAAATCACCTTTCTGATGTGATTTTCTTCTTCTTTTGTCTTAGTAATTGAACTTTTACTTTAGATAAAGTATTCTGTATGTCTTTCACAACTTAGCTATGGGGTCATGCAGGCAAAATGCCTTCTACAATTTTCTACGTGACCATCCTTAGTTTTGAAGCTCCTTGAGGCCTCCATAGCTTCTTCATTGTACTGCAGAGCTTTCCCAGAGCTATTTTCATCAGGATATAGCTGTTTATTGAGTGTTACTATTTTATGGGGAAAAAAGAATGTTGGGACTCTGAGTTCACCATCTTGCTGGTGTCATTGCCAGAAAATATTTTATGTTTAAAAAATTTGTTTCCTGACTTCCAGTCTGCAGTCCCATATGTAAGAAACTTTAATGTTGGCACTCTTCCCTGACAAGTAAAAACCTGAACAGCATGAAAAATCAAACTCTTCTTGAATCCATGAGAGAGCAGAGAACACAGGGCAAAATGGCTGCCCCATAGACCCAGAGACAGACAAGCCAACACAAGAAGTCACAGCTTACCAGAGCAGAAACTTACACACAGAAACCACTGTGGGAACCACTGCCAAGGCAGGAAAATCTGAACTATATTTGATGTATTGCTGGAGGCTCCACGCAGACAAGTCTGAAAGTTAAAAACTCCAGGGTCTCCGTCATAGAGGAGGACCCCACAATTTTCATCTACTCCAGGAGCTCAACTTAGATTCTCACAGTAAATACTGGAGTAAAATCCCCTTAAGTTTCTGGCAGAGACAGAGGGAAAGGAATCATTTTGAAATATACCAGAACACTCTGTTTATCTTAACAAAGCCTGCTCTCATGAGAATATCATTAACCACAGTCTAAACTGCTGCATTATTATTCGCATCTAGTAAACTCGGTATAAGAAAAAAAATCCAGTCTTGCCTTCCATACAAAATAAAGAAAATACCCAACTCCAGGCCCCACTAGCCACTCTATTCCAGCTAAGGAGAGAGAAAAACACTGAGAAACATTTGTGAAGTTCACAGTCCAGAGACATGGGCTCACTAAAAGACTAAGAGCTAGTCATCGGATTGTAGAACACTCCTCCCTCCCCAGACTACATTACTAAAGGCACGTTTTCATGATAAGTCATGTCAAGTGCTAGAGATTTAATGCTTTTGTCCTTGAAAGACACACATCTAAACCTATTCCCCCAATGTGACGGTATTTGAAGGCAGTGCCTCTGGGAAGTGATTCACTCATGAGGGTAGAGCTCTCATGAATGAAATTTGTGCCTTTATTTAAAAAAAAGAAAAATCCCAGACAGTTTCCTTGCTCCTGCCACTATGCAAAAACACAACAAAAAGATGTCTACGTAGGACACAGACCCTCAATAGGCAATGAATTTTCTGGCACCTTCATCTTAAGACTTCTCAGCCTCACAGAACTGTAAAAAATACATTTTGTTGCCTGTAAGACACCCAGTCTATGGCATTCTTTTATAGCAACTCAAGCTGACTAATACATTCAGTTATCAAGAAAAAATTACACCAAATATTAGCAAACAAAAACTCCTTTAGAAGAGGTAGTAAGCAACACAACTGGGAACCAGGCACAGCAGAGATGGTGGAGTCAATCAGATTGGGAATTTAAAATATGTATGATTAATGAGCTAATTTATCCATTACAGGAAAAAAATGACAGACTATAAGAACAGATAAGCAAGGGAAGAAGGGAGATAAAATCCTAAAAGAAAAAGAAAAATTTAAAAATAAATGTTAGAGACCAGAAACAAGAATACAAGTGAAAAATGCCTTTGTAGGTTTATCAGCAAACTGGAGAAAACTGAAAAAACAATCTCTAGCCTTGAGGATATATCAATAGAAATCTCCAAAACTAAGTAGCAAAGAGAACAAAAACTGGAAAAAAAAAATCAAAACAGACTATCCAAACACTGGGAGACACCTCCAAAGGTTTAATATATGTGTAATGGTAGTACTGGGCTTTCCAGGTGACTCAGTGGTAAAGAATCCATCTGCCAAACTGGAGATATGGGTGCGATTCCTGGGTCAGGAAGATCCCACTGGAGAAGGAAATGGCAACCCACTCAAGTAACCTTGCCTGGAGAATTTCATGGACAGAGGAGCCTGGTGGGCTACAGTCCATGGGACTGCAAAAGAGTCAGACATGTCTTAGTGACTAAACAATAATAACTACTGGTAATACTAGAAGAAGAAGAAAGAAAAAGGAACAGAAGAAATATGTGAAAAAATAATGACCAAGAATTTCCCCCAAATTAATGTTGGACATCAAACCACAGATCTAGAAAGCTCAGAGAACACCAATGTCCCTGAAACAAGGATAACTGTTGAAAAAATTATACCTAGGCATATCATCTTCAAAATACAGAATTAGATAAAGAAAAAATCCTAGAAGAAGCCAGAGGAAAAACCACCTTACATAAAGGGGAACAAAAATTACACTTGACTTCTCCAAAGAAACTTTGCAAGCAAGAAGAGAAAAGGGTGAAATAAAGTGTTGAGAGAAAAAAAAAAAAATCTAGAATTCTGCACCCTATGAAATTACCCTTTAAAAGTGAAAGAGAAATACTTAGACAAACAAAAATTGATGAAATTTGTTGCTAGTAGACTTGCCTTACAAGAAATACTATGTTTCTTAAAAAAGAAGGAAAGTAATACAGGTCCAAAATCTGGATCTGCATAAAGGAAGAGAACTGAAGCATGTGTAAGTAAAGGTAAAACAAAAAGTTTTATTTTTCTTATTCTTTATGGGTCTAACAGAGCCATTATTATTTTTCTCAAATAATTAGTTTGCTCAAAATAATAGCAACAATGTATTCAATTATGTATGTGTATATATACACATACACAGGCATATGTTTCTGTATGCTTAAATATAAGTGAAATGTATGACAACAATGATGCAAGCAATGGAAAGGAAAAACTAGGATTTTTTTTTCAATTACAAGGTACTCACACTACCCATGCAGTAGTGCAGTATTATTTAAAAGTTGACTAGAATTAGTTATACATTAGAACGAACACTTAGAAAGTCAAAAATGAAGTATAGCTATTTTCTAAGAAAGGACAGAAAAGGAATCATACAAAACACTCAATTAAAGCCACAAAAGGCAAGGGAAAAAAATTTACAACAAAAATATCAACAAAGTGGGAGCTCCTTGATGGCCTAGTGGGGAGGATTCTCAGCTTTCACAACCATGGCCTAGGTTCCTGAGATCTTACAAGCTGTGCAGCATAGGCAAAAAAAAAAGAATAAGGGCAAACAGAAAACAGTAGTATATACTAATTCAACTATATCAATAATCATTCATGTCAATGATCTAAATGCACTAATTAAAAGTCAGATTTTCAGAGTGGATCAAAGATATATACTTGTATAGTAAGCCTTGTCTACAAAAATCCCACTTTAAATATAAAGACATATAAATGTAAAGTAAATGGATACAGGACAATATACCACATTAATACTAATCAAAGGAAAGCAAGAGCGAAAGTATTAGTTATTCAGTTGTATCCAACTCTTCGAGACCCCATGGACCGTAGCCCACCAGGCTCCTCTGTCCATGGAATTCTCCATGCAAGAATATTGGTGTGGGTAGCCATTTTCTTCTCTAGGGGAATCTTCCCAACCTAGAGATCAAACGCAGGTCTACCTGCATTGCAGGCAGATTCGTTACCATCTGAGCCACCAGAGAAAGCTTTTTATTCAGAAAGAGTATACTTCAAAGTAAAGATAATTATCAGGGATAAAGAAGGTCATTACATAATGGTAAAGGGGTCAGTTCTCTAAAAAGACATAATGATCATTAAGGCACCTAACAACAGAGCATCAACTAAATGAGGCAAAAACTGGCAGAACTGCAAGGAGAAATAGATGAATTCCCTATCACAGTTGGAGACTTCACCCTCTCTCAGAAGTGGACAGACCAGTGGGCATAAAATCCATAAGGACACGCTTGAAAATAACACCGTCAGTCAACTAGATGTAATTGACACCCATATGCTACTTCATTCAACAATAGCAGAATACATTCTTCTCAAGCTCATAGAGAACATATACCAAGATAGACCATGTTTTGAGTCATAAACACACTTTCACAAATTTAACAGACTAGAAATCATATGAGGTCTGCTCTCAGACCATGTAGAATTAAATTAGAAACCAAAAACCGAAAGATCAATGGAAACTCACAAAATACATGGAGATTAAGCATCACAACTCTAAATAACACATGGGTCAAAGAAGAAATCTCAAGAGAAATTTTAAAATATTTTAAACTAAATGAAAATGAATACAGAAACAATCAAAAGTTGTGAGATACAGGACAAACAGCTCTTGCAGGGAAATTTATACCACTAAAAACACACATGAGCATCTAAGTTACCACCTTAGGAAAAAATTTTAAAAGAGCAAATACAAAATAAAATATTAAATACCCAAGTAAAATATTAAATACAAAAATAATACCCAAGAAAAGAAATTAAGAATTAATTTAATTAAGAATTAATTCTAATTAAGAATCAGAGAAAAAAATCAATGAAATTAAGAAATGAACAGAGAAAAGCAAAAAAAAAACAAAAGCTGGCTCTTTCAAAAGGTCAATAAAATTTATAAACCTCTCACCTGGCAAACTAAGAAAAATGAGAGAAGACATACATCACTGATATTATAAATGAAGGAGGAGACATAANTTCTCTATCTCATATTTTAAAGAGAGAAAAAGTCAAAAACTGAAGATCCCTAGATAACCTCAAAGGAAGATAAGTTATCTTGAAGTTAAATACTGAGAAAAATCAAAATTTAGAACATTTATCCTTACGAGCAAAGATTTAAAGGCAGCTTCAAGAGAAGTCATAGGAAAAGGGAGAATTAAGAAGACAGCAAGCAGGTAAATTTAAGTCCATTTAGGAAGGAAATTGTAAGAAACAGAGTAGTCTACTACTGGAATAAGAAACCTCGGGGGTATGGAGTTTTTAATCACAAGAGGTGCTCAAGCAGAAATAGTGATCACTTGAAGGAAATTTTAAATACAGCTCCTTAGTTCCTTCCACAAAATTCACTGAATGACAACTACCTACCAGGCACAGTACATCTAAGAGTACTCTAACTTTAAGATTCAATTATCTTAAAATCTAGAAAGTGGATGAAATGGCTAATTTTTAACTTACCTCTTTTTCCTCCTTCAATATTTTTACTTCATAAAGTCGTCGGAGATTTGAGCAACTATTTTGCTGTTGATCTTTCTTGATGTTTACATTTTCATAATGAGTTGACTTTTTCCTTTAAAAATCAAGAAAAAAAAAACTTATTCTCAATTTCAAATATATAAATGTCTGTATAAGCTAAGAGAATATTTTTACACCAACATTTCCTGCTTAAAAAGTATTCAGTAAGACCATGTTATTGATGATAAACACATCTGGGTGTTGTTAGGCCAATATACCCTCAGTAAGTGCTAAGTCACTTTACTCATGTCCAACTCCTTGCAACCCCATGGACTGTAGCCTGCCAGGCTCCTCTGTCCATGGAATTCTCCAGGCAAGAATACTGGACTGGGTTGCCATGCCCTCCTCCAGGGGATCTTCCTGACCCAGGGATTGAACCTGTACCTCCTGTGTCTCCTGTGTCTCCTTCATTGCAGGCAGATTCTCTACCTGCTGAGCCTTCAGGGAAGTCCCAAGGGAAAAACAATTAATGCTACTTATATCACATAACAATCAGAAAAAAGGCATAAAGAAAGATCTTTGAAAATGAAAAGGAAGCTTATTTTCCCTGAAATTTACACAACCTCAAGTGAGAATAATAAACCAAGTAAGCAACGAGTAACAGCTCTGGAGTCAGACAGCCTGATGTGAATCCTAAGATTGCTACCTACTGGCTACGTGACCTTGCACAAATCGCCTAAGTTCTCTAAACTTCAGATTTGACTCTTCTTCTATAATTAGAAATATTAATAACCAATTCTCAAGGTTGTAATGATTAGAGCAGATAATTATATGTGAAGTGTTTGGTGGCATACAGTTTTTCTAATTCTTAAACAGAATTCTGGGGAAACAGTTTCACATCAAACATTTCCAATGAGCTGTATTGAACATAAGCAGATTATAAAACAGATAATAGAAAAACAAATGCTTAGGTTACATAACTGTCATTACTTTTTTGTTTACACATTACTATGAGTTAAACAATGCATAGATCATCTCAGTTCACTATTAAATGCTGAACTTCACTGATTTTTTTCCCACGAAATTCAACAAACATTTTCAAAACCTCAAATAGTTTTATGGATAAAAATATTTATATTAGGGATATCAAAAGAGTCACATATCATTTAGGTCTGTTTCCCAAATTTAAAAAAAAAAAAAAAACCTATAGGCCTATCTTTCTATTTAGAATAGTCAAATATTTCCATTTTTTAAACTTTTTATTTTGTATTGGAGTATGGCTGATTAACAATGTGATAGTTTCAGGTGAACAGCAAAGGGACTCAACCATACATCTACATGTATCTTTTCTTCTTCTTCTTGTTCTGTTACCCAGTCTTATCCGACTCCGTGTGGCCCCATAGACTGCAGCATGCCAGGCCTCTCTGTCCCTCATCATCTCCCAAAGTTGCCCAAATTCATGTCCACTGCATTGGTGATGCCATCCAGCCACCTCATCCTCTGACACCCTCTTCTCTTTCTGCCCTCAGTCTTTCCCAGCATCAGGGACTTTTCCAATGAGTCAACTGTTGGCATAAGATGACCAAAATCCTGGAGTTTCAACTTCAGCATCAGTCCTTCCAATGAGTATTCAAGGTTGATTTCCATTAAGATTGACTGGTTTTATCCCCCAAGGGACTCTCA
The DNA here is from genome assembly GCA_006410935.1 of Redunca redunca. NCBI lineage: Eukaryota > Metazoa > Chordata > Mammalia > Artiodactyla > Bovidae > Redunca > Redunca redunca. The sequence goes on from SJYQ01005435.1 coordinate 178,079, forward strand.
GGAGTCTTGTCCAGCACCACAGTTCAAAGGCATCAGTTCTTAGGCACCCCGCCTTCCTTACAGTCCAGCTCTCACAGTATATGTGACCAATGGGAAAATGATAGCTTTGACTTTACAGACCTTTGTCGGCAGAGTAATGCCTCTGCTTTTCAACACAGTGTCTAGGTTTGTCATAGCTTTCCTGCCAAGAAGCAAACGCCTTCTGATTTCATGGCTGCAGTCACTATCCGCAGTGATTTTTGGAGCCCAAGAGGAGGAAATCTGTCACAATTTCCACCTTTCCCCCCTCTATTTGCCATGCAGTAATGGGGCCGGATGCCATGATCTTAGTTTTTTTAATATTTATTTTTAAGCCAGGTCTTTCACTCTCCTCCTTCATCCTCATCAAGAGGCGCTTTAGTTCTTCTTTGGTTTCTGCCATTAGAGTGGTATAATCCACATATCTGAGGTTGTTGATGTTTCTCCCACCTATCTTGATTCCAGTTTGTAACTTATCCAGCCCAGCATTTCTCAAGGATGTGCTCAGCATATAAATTAAACAAACAAGGTGACAGAGACAGCCCTGCCATACTCCTTTCTCAATCTTGAGCCACTCAGCTGTTCAGTACAGAGTTCTTACTGTTGCTTTTTCACCCACTTATAGGTTTCTCAGGAGACAGGTAAGATAGTCTGGTATTCCAATCTCTTTAAGATCTTTCCACAGTTTATTATGATCCACATAGTTAAAGGTTTTGGCAGAGTCAGTGAAACAGAGGTAGCTGTTTTTCTGGAATTCCCTAGTTTTCCCTGTGATACAGCAAATGTTGGCAATTTGATCTCTGGTTCCTCTTCCTTTTCTAAACCCAGCTGCATCATCTGGGGAAGTTCTTGGTTTGCATAATGCTGAAGCCAAGCATTCAAGATTTTAAGCTTAACCTTACCAGCACAGGAGATGAATGCCACTGTCCAATGGTTAGCACAATATTTAGTATTAGCCTTCTTGGGAATTGGGATGAGGATTGAGAAGTATAATTACACTATACCTCTAGTGTAACTACACATATCTATGCTCCCCCAAACTCTCCTCCCATCCAGCAAGTATTTCCATTTTTATACCATATCAAATCTCCCAGAGTAATTATGACTCAATCAGTAAACAAGAAGTAATAAAGAAAAAATAGTATAAAATATTGACTACCAGAAGGAACTAAAACAAGTCCAAATAAAAGATACAGTAAAGGCAGCAAACCAAAGAGTAGACAAATTATGGAAATGATGAACTATCTGAACCAGTTAGGAGTGCAATGTATATGGATACATTCCTACTGCTGCTGCTGCTGCTGCTGCTAAATCACTTCAGTCGTGTCTGACTCTGCGTGACCCCATAAACAGCAGCCCACCAGGCTCCCCCGTCCCTGGGATTCTCCAGGCAAGAACACTGGAGTGGGTTGCCATTTCCTTCTCCAATGCATGAAAGTGAAAAGTGAAAGTGAAGTCACTCAGTCATGCCCGACCCTCAGCAACCCCATGGACTGCAGCCCACCAGGCTCCCCCGTCCATGGGATTTTCCATGCAAGAGTACTACTAGCAAAGTGAAAATGCAAACAGAAGAAAAGGAAGAAACAACACAAGTAACAAAGATAAAAAAGAAAGTAACATTTAAAAACTAGGATGAGAATGGGAGTAGGACAGGGCTAGAGAAGTAAAAGTGACTGTTATTAAGAAAATAGCAAGCAAAATTAGAGCAACATAATTAGAATACTGGTCACGCCTGAGGTACTCAGTTAGATGTGTAGTGAACTGGATGAAAAAAAATCATCACAGAACTACATACCCTAAAAAAGGGTTAATTTTGCCTAATGTTAACAAAACCTCAATAAAACTGATAGGCAGGCAGACAGATAGGGAATCAACCAGCCAAACTGAAAGAAGAAAGAGTAAAGTACTAACAAAAGTATTATGTCAAGGAAATGAGCACCATTAAGAGCATTTGACAGACTTTGCTTTATTTGGAATGACAAAGATTAAATTTAGATCCCATTACTGTATGTCGGAGAAGGCAATGGCAACCCACTCCAGTACTCTTGCCTGGAAAATCCCATGGATGGAGGACCTTGTAGGCTGCAGTCTATGGGGTCGCTAAGAGTTGGGCACGACTGAGAGAATTCACTTTCACTTTTCACTTTCATGCGTTGGAGAAGGAAACGGCAACCCACCTCAGTATTCTTGCCTGGAGAATCCCAGGGACAGAAGAGCCTGGTGGGCTGCTGTCTATGGGGTTGCACAGAGTCAGACACGACTGAAGCGACTTAGCAGCAGCAATCTGTGTATACATGTTAAGTTTCTCATGTAACTACTAAAAAACAAAAATACATGGTATATCTCCCATACTAGGAGTGTGAAAAAAGAAAAGGACAATAGAACAGGGTATAAATTCCCCAAAACAAGGACCATGTTTTATTTTTTATTCTCAGTTACTAAGATTATAGGTTATAGCAAGAATTCAAACAATGTTTGTTCAATGAATGAACAGCAGCAGGGGAGTTTAAGCAAGAGTCTAAGCTATGTCCACTGCTGGTACACATGTGTATCTGAACGTGTCCAGCAAATTAACTGGAGGTAAGAATTGTGGGACTTCCTGTGAGAAAATTCATTGTATGAAGAGAAAGGATCAGGCTCATAAGCTGGAACCTATTTTAAAAAATAAATAAATAAATCATGGAAAGCAGTTATAGCTTCTGAGAACACTGTATTTATTAGACAATTTTGCCCTCATATCTAAGACCGTACTCACGTCTAAGATAAGAGTAGGAAAAAAATTAAGACAGTTATTTTACAAGAAATGTACTTCCTAGTTAGATTTTGTTTTTTTTTTTTTTTTTTTTTTTTTTTTTTTTTAACTTTAGTTTACTTTACATTACTGTATTGGTTTTGCCAAACATTGACATGAATTCACCACGAGTGTACAAGCGTGCCCAAACATGAATCCCCTCCCACCTCCCACCCCATACCATCCCTCTGGGTCCTCTCCTTGCACCAGTCCCAAGCATCCTGCATTCTGCATCGGACATCGACTGGCAATTCGTTTCTTACTTGATAGTATACATGTTGCAATGCCATTCTCCCATCTCATCCCACCCTCTCCCTCTCTCTCTCCCCCAGAGTCCAAGAGTTCTCTCTATAGATCTGAGTCTCTTTTGTTGTCTCGCATACAGGATCATCATCCCCATCTTTCTAAATTCCATATATATGCGTTAGTATACTGTATTGGTGTTTTTCTTTCTGGCTTGCTTCAAG
>SJYQ01005435.1:185086-221142 GCA_006410935.1 Redunca redunca
CTGTGGTCATGTATGGATGTGAGAGTTGGACTGTGAAGAAGGCTGAGCCCCGAAGAATTGATGCGTTTGAACTGTGGTGTTGGAGAAGACTCTTGAGAGTCCCTTGGACTGCAAGGAGATCCAACCAGTCCATTCTGAAGGAGATCAGCCCTGGGATTTCTTTGGAAGGAATGATGCTAAAGCTGAAACTCCAGTACTTTGGCCTCCTCATGCGAAGAGTTGATTCATTGGAAAAGACTCTGATGCTGGGAGGGATTGGGGGCAGGAAGAGGAAGGGACGACAGAGGATGAGATGGCTGGATGGCATCACCGATTCGATGGACGTGCATTTGAGTGAACTCCAGGAGACGGTGATGGACAGGGAGGCCGGGCATGATGCAATTCATGGGGTCGCAAAGATTCAGACACGACTGAGAGACTAAACTGAACTGAACATAACTGTGATGCTAATTAGTACCCACAATCCAATGAAGCCTGGGAAAACTTGTTACATAAATTAAAAGGATTGATCCTTATTTCCACTAGGAATATTTCCGGCACTGTAAGTCATCTTGCTGTGCTTAGCTAATTGGTATACAGATTCCGTCTAACAAACTACAATGCAAAGAGCAGAGAAGTATTTCCCTTCTTCACTAGGGATGCTTAGCTTGAACACACTATGTAGTCTATAAAGCACCAAATTAAAGCAAGATGATGATATTATTATAAATAGGTTGATATATGATTCCCAAGCCCAGATCCTTGTCAATCCTAGAAGGAACAGAGCTATAAATAAAAATTAAAAAGGCTATCCCACCAATCTTTCTAATGCATAGAGCTTACACCACTCTGCTGCTGCTGCTACTGCTAAGTTGCGTCAATCGTGTCCGACTCTGTGTGACCCCATAGACGGCAGCCCGACAGGCTCCTCTGTCCCTGGGATTCTCCAGGCAAGAACACTGGAGTGGATTGCCATTTCCTTCTCCAATGCATGCAAGTGAAAAGTGAAAGTGAAGTTGCTCAGTCGTGTTCGACTCTTAGCGACCCTATGGACTGTGGCCTACCAGGCTCCTCCGTCTTTGGGATTTTTCTGGCAAGAGTACTGGAGTGGGTTGCTAGCACCTCTGAATGTAACACAAAAGGAAATAAAGGTAACCAGACCATCCAAAGGCTTTGGGTCTAGCGTGCAAAGACAAACACCATAACACCTAGCAGAATAGCACAGAAAAATAGCACAGCCTGACATGACCAACAGAGTAGCAGATGGTAAAAGAGGAGTCCTGAAAGAAACCATGTTATCCACTAGAGTAGCTACAAAGCAGCCTGTTCCTTTGTGTCAGTGGCAACTCTGAAGACTGCTGCACCCCAGAGGGCTTCAGAAAGGAAACAGTGCTGAGCCATACAACACCTTTTTTGCTAAGATATGTTCTAGACCACCTGTCAAATGAAATTACTTAATAGAGGCATGGATTTTAAAGTATATATACAGTTTTGATGTCAGAAAGAAAGTTTTCTCATTTGTGTTGTACTTTATTTTTACTTTGAAATAAAGCAAATTTTCATAATTGTGAAGATTTTAGGCATAATAAGTAATAAAATAAATGTAGAACTTTCTTTTAATATAGCCAGGTTAGATGTGCCAGATATTTTCTATCTTTCAGGCAGGAGCACATCTATTGATTTGCTATAGCTTATAGATTTTAAAAATAAAACTTGTATTTTAAAACAGAGCATTTTGACAAACCATCCTTAACATTATATTTTTATAGCCTAAAAAATTTGAGGCTATAAAATTTGATAGCTGAAGAACTGATGCTTTTGAACTGTGGTGTTGGAGACTCTTGAGAGTCCCTTGGACTGCAAAGAGATCCAACCAGTCCATCCTAAAGGAAATCAGTCCTGAGTATTCATTGGAAGGACTGATGCTGAAGCCGAAACTCCAATACTTTGGCCACCTGCTGGGAAGAACTGGCTCATTGGAAAAGACTCTGATGCTAGGAAAGATTGAAGGGGGGAGGAAAAGGGGATGACAGAGGATGAGATAGTTGGATGGCATCACTGACTCAATGGACATGAGTTGAATAAACACCGGGAGTTGGTAATGGACAGGGAGGCCTGGCGTCCTGCAGTCCATAGGGTTGCAAAGAGTTGGACATGACTGAGCAACTGAACTGAACTGAAAAATATGTTAGTTTTATAGTAACTGCTTCAAAATAGCATTTCAGGAGAAACTATATTCAGGTAGAATTAGGTCCAAGAAGCTTTCTTCAGGTTAATCACTGGGATTTTGCAGGTTAACTGTTTAAGAATTCTTAAAACTAATCCAATAGAAGGAAAGATTATGCACACACAAACATACTTAAACACACACACACCATTCAAGAAGCCAGCAAAATCCTTTTCCTGTGTATACACTGAAATTTATTTCATTTAAACCACATGAACTACTTAATTCACTAACCTTTGCAGTTCTCATGTAAATGTTCAATTGGAAAATTAATTTAAAAGTCTTTTTAAAATACAGACAGAAAATAAAGAATAAATTGACATACTCTTAGTTCTATATCACATTCTTTTTATGTCAAGATGTGTTGACAACACCGTCCTTCAAGGACATTGTTAACTTGTAAAATCATTAGCAAATAAAATGTGACTTAATTGAAGCAAACTCAGCAAGGAGCTCCATTATTTTAAGTGAATGATATAATATAACTTGAAGAATTACTAACTGCCACTTTCACTGACAGTGAAATAAATGAAGGGGCTATGAAACTTTCTCCTCATGTCTTTCCCATAATTAAGTGAAGAAAGAGAATTTGTGAAGAATTACACGTCCCAAGGTGCAGCAGTTCAAACACTAATAGACTGCACTCCAGTGTGGCAGCACACAGGTAGTTCCCAACATGTTATTATTAGCAAGCATGTCAGTGTCATAATTCCAGCCACAAAACCCTGCTTGAAAAATCCACCTCTGAAAAGCAAATTTCCAGTGGTTCCCTGGGCTCTTCTTTTTAAAAAGGGAAAGAAGTCAAATTTTATAATTCAAAATGTTATACAAAATAACTTATACAGAATTTCCCTTTATAGATTAAATATAGCTGAAAATTATTTGGTGGCTTGAGTCTTATATAGCTTTTAACTTTACAGGTGCCTCCATAGTTAAGGTATATAAAATACCTTCAGCAGATGTTATTTTCAATGACTCAGTGAATAATCACAATAATATCTATCTCTTNATGTTTATTCACATGGAAAAAGGTTTTATACATCTAGGAAAGTGTGGAGGCATTATTCAAGCCTTTTAATAGATGATATATTATTCTGAAACAAAGAAATAGCATATATAAAAAATACAATTTTAAAACAAGAATAACATTTTGAGATTTAAGACTAGAAAACTGTTTAAGCTAAGACCAAGGATCAATGACTATTGTGAAAAAGAAATATTATTGATAGTTCCAATGTATTAGATCAAAGTTTCCTCCCAGGACACATTAGATAAGGAAACATCATAAAGAGCTTAAGAAACTTGGTCAAAGACAAGTAACTATTAAGCAGAAAAGCAAAGAAAGAAACCCAGGCAGTCCAGTTCCATTACACTATGTTTCATCATTGTCCTTTACCTTGGACAGAATATACTTATATCAGACCACAGGACTGCCATTCATTCCAGTGCAATTTTTACAGAACTATCTCCATTGTTCTTCTAAGCACATCTTACTCAAATATGTAAGATAACAGCACTATCTGTTGATGAAAACTATTTTTATATGACTGACAGGATGATAGGCCAGTCAAGGCCTGGAAAACCAGGTATGGCATACAGAGGGAGGTGCAAAATAATCTTAGGACAAAAAGGCCACATAGCCACAAAGAAATAGGGATTCAGGGTGCAAACAGGAGATGTATCTATAATCTCAAAATCCTTCCTCACCATTTTACCAGAGGTAAGTTGGTTCTTCATAAGTTTTACTGAGCAATCTATCCAGTCTTAAAATATCTGTATTTGAACATATAATATATCTGTATTATGTTTCACGACAGAAATTTTCAAAAAAGGGGAATTATAAACCAAAAATAAAGTCACACTAGCTTATCTATTTACCTTTACCTTTGTATTTTAATTCTTTAAATAGAATTTGAGCTATTATCTAATAAACTTTCATTTTATCCTGAGGACCTTCAGTACTAGAAATAGTCTGTAGGTTTCTGTTTACTTGGGAATCTTAATTTTGCTTTCATTTTCAAAGAATTTTTCTGCTGACTATAGAATTCTTGGTTAACAATGATTTTTATTTCAGCACTTTGAATATATCATTTCATTGCCTTCCAGCTTCCATTTTCTCGGATAAGTAAGCTGTTAGTCTTCTTAGGGATTCCTTGCCATGTCTCTCGCTTCTTTCAAGATTTGTCTTTGGTATTCAACATTTTGTGTAAAATCTAGCTGTGCATCTCTTTGAATTTACACTACTTGCAATTCATTGAACTTCCTGTATGTGTAGATTATTTTTCATCAAATTTGGGATGTTTTCAAGTTATTATTTCTTCAAATATTCTCTCTGCCCTTTTTCTTTCTTTGACTCTCACCATGCTTATGTTGGTATGTTTGATGTTTGATGTACTCAGCTGCTCAGTTTTGTCTGCTACTGCTAAGTCACTTCAGTCGTGTCCAACTCTGTGCGACCCCAGAGACGGCAGCTCACCAGGCTCCCCTGTCCCTGGGATTCTCCAGGCAAGAACACTGGGGTGGGTTGCCATTTCCTTCTCCAGTGCATGAAAGTGAAAGGTGAAAGTGAAGTCGCTCAGTCATGTCCGACTCTTAGCAACCCCATGGACTGCAGCCTACCAGGCTCCTCCGTCCATAGGATTTCCCAGGCAAGAGTACTGGAGTGGGGTGCCATTGCCTTCTCCAAAAGTTTTGTCTAACTTTTTGCAATCCCATGGGCTCTAGCCCACCAGGCTCCTCTGTACATGGAATTTCCCAGGCAAGAATACTGGAGTGAGTTGCTATTTCCTACTCCACGGGATCTTCCCGACCCAGGGACTGAACTAACGTCTCTTGTGTCTCCTGCATTGGCAGGCAGATGCTTTACCACTGCACCTCTGGGAAGCCCAAGTCCTTTACTTGACTGTATTTAAATTAGTCAATACAAAGACTTTATCTAATAAGTCCAACATCCTGGCTTCCTCAAGAACAGTTTCTAATGATTGCTTCTTTTCCTGCATATGGACCATATACTTTTTGTTCTTTGTATGTCTCATAATTATGTTATAAACCAGACATCTGAGATAATTCAATGAGGAAACTCAAAAATCAGAATCTCCCTCCTGCCCCTAATTCTGTTTTTGTTTCTTTGTTTTGTTCTATGATTTTCCTGAACTATTTCTCTAAATTCTGTATCCTCTGTCATGTGTGTTCACTAAAGTCTCGGTCTGGTTAGCTAATTGGTCAGGTAATGGCTGGACAGGGGTTTTTAATCCCCTTCCAGTAAGCCTCCAACCTTTGCAGACATGCTTTGTGCATGTGTTGAAACACACCTTCAACACTCAAGTTGGCAGTTTATAAGTCTGTCTGAGCTTTCACTTCCCACTTATATAGAACCACATGGTCACACAGAGGTAAGAACTTTGTACCTTCTCAAGTCTGAAAATGGTTTTCAATCCTGAAACCATTTTCAGTGTCTTACAAGATTAAGCAAATAAGTAACTATACTGAGAACACTGTGAGCCAGGTTATGTGAGAGAAGGGAGACCAAACATGGCAAAGGACATATTGAATAAACATGTGGCATTGAACTGGAATCAGAGAGATCAATATAAGCTCAAAGTTTTTAACAAGTAATAAAAAGTATAGATTTATAACTCTGTCCATTGAGATGGCCTAGAAGGAATGATATCCTAAACATACCTGCTGCTGCTGCTAAGTCACTTCAGTCGTGTCTGACTCTGTGCGACCCCATAGATAGCAGCCCACCAGGCTCCCTCATCCCTGGGATTCTCCAGGCAAGAACACTAGTGTACTGACATTGTTTTGAAATATTATTCTCTACTAAAAAAGTAGGGCTCCTTGAGGAAATGACTGATTTTAACGACTGGAGCAGGGAAAAAACAAAATGGGTCTGGTGCATTTTATCATGCCATAAAATAAAGAAATGCTCAATGAATGCCAAAAACACAATAAGCAGAGCTCCCAAGGGTCAAACATTAGATAATTTTAACTTCAAAATAAAGAGTGAGAGTAGTAAATTATAACCTTTGGAGTAAAACAGGAATTTAAGAACCCACACTGATATAAATACATAAATGAGAAAGAACATAAAGCTGTTCTTTAAAATACTAACAAAAAATGTTAAAAGAAAATATGGAACTAGAAAACCATAATTTAATAAACATCACAATAAAACTGGATTCAGGCATCATCAATGGATGCTAAATAGGTGAGAGTTTGATAAGGAACAGCATATCTATTCATTCTTAAAGTAACTTCTCCAAAATATTTATAATTTTTAAAAATAGTAACTTTACAATAGATAAAACTGGAAGACATCCCCGCAAGTTAACATCACCAATTACCAGATAAGTAAACATCCTGTCCCTCTTTATGTGATACACCGATACATCATCTTCATTCCAGCCAAAAAGATCAACTTATCCTAAGCATGATAAAACATACACAAATCCAAAATGGAAACATATTCTACAAAATAAACACTCCGTACTCTTTAAAAAGTCAAGACTACAAAAATCAATGAAAGATTGAAGAACTGTTCCCAATTAAAGGAATCTAAGGAGACACAATTAAATGTGGCTTATAATACTAGATTAAGACTCTAGACCAAAACTCATTTTTAAAGAGTATCATTGAGATAATTAGCAATACTTTTAAAATATCTATAGACTATATGATAGCATTATATGAATGAAATTTTTCTGATTTTGATCATCATTGTGTTCATAATAGAGATTCTTGTTCTACATTAACATATTTAGGTATAAAGGGGCATCATGTTTGAAATGCAGTACTCTCAAATTGCTTAATAAGGATAGAAATAAATATGGAGGAAATGACAAAGCAAATGTAATAAAGTGTTAACTGCAGGATCTAAGTGAAAAGTATACAGTAATTACTTATATTATTCTTGTTACTTTTCTCCCAATCTTAACTTTTTTCAAGATATAAATTTTTTGAAAAAAAGAAATTCACTATCTGGAAACAATGAATAAATTAGATTAAATATATTGATATATTTAAGTCTAGAAAATATAGCAGTAAGTGAAATAGGAAGCAATCTACATATCAGATGATACCATTTACTTAAATGTTTTAAATCACACAACAATATTTGTTATTTAAATGTAGTAAAGATTCAAAACGTGGTCCACTGGAGCAGGGAATGGCAACCCACTTCAGTATTCTTGCCTTGAACCCCATGAACAGTATGAAAAGGCAAAAAGATAGGACACTGAAAGATGAACTCCCCAGGTCAATAGGTGCCCAATATGCTACTGGAGATCAGTGGAGAAATAACTCCAGAAAGAATGAAGAGAAGGAGCCAAAGAAAAAACAACACCCAGTTGTGGATGTGACTGATGATGGAAATAAAGTCAGATGCTGAAAAGGGCAATACTGCTTAGGAACCTGGAATGTTAGGTCCATGAATCAAGGCAAATTGGAAGTGGTCAAACAGGACATGGCAAGAGTGAACATCAACATTTTAGGAATCAGCGCACTAAAATGGACTGGAATGGGTGAATTTAACTCAGATGACCACTATATCTACTATGGTGGGCAAGAATCCCTTAGAAGAAATGGAGTAGCCATCATGGTCAACAAAAGAATCCAAAATGCAGTAGTTGAATGCAATCTCAAAAATAACAGAATGCTCTCTGTTCGTTTCCAAGGCAAACCATTCAATAGCACAGTAATCCAAGTCTATGCTCCAACCACTGATGCTGAAGAAGTTGAAGTTGAATGGTTCTATGAAGACCTTCTAGAATCAACACCCAAAATAGATGTCCTTTTCATTATAGGGGAATGCAATGCAAAAGTAGGAAGTCAAGAAAACCTGGAGTAACAGGCAAGTTTGGCCTTGGAGTACAGAATGAAGCAGGGCAAGGCTAATAGAGTTTTGCCAAGAGAACGCACTGGTCATAGGAAACACCCACTTTGAACAACACAAGAGAACACTCTACACATGGATATCATCAGATGGTCACATGATCACATGGATATCATCAGCAAAAACAAGTCCAGGAGTTGACTGTGGCTCAGATCATGAACTCCTATTGCCAAATTCAGACTTAAATTGAAGAAAGTAGGGGAAATCACTATACCACTCAAAATGAAGTCGCTCAGTAGTGTCTGACTCTTTGTGATCCCATGGTCCGTAGCCTACCAGGCTCCCCCATCCATGGAATTTTCCAAGCAAGAGTACTGGAGTGGGTTGCCACTTCCTTCTCCAGGGATCTTCCCGACCTGGGGATTGAACCCGGGTCTCCTGCACTGCAAGTAGACTCTTTACCATCTGAGCCACCATTTAAGCATGACCTAAATAAAATCCTTTACAGTTATACAGTGGAAGTGACAAATAGATTCAAGGGGTTAGAGCTGATAGACAGAGTACCTGAAGAACTATGGATGGAGGTTCCTGACATTATACAGGAAGCAGTGATCAAGACCATCCCAAGAAAAAGAAATGCAAGAAGGCAAAATGGTAGTCTGAGGAGACCTTACAAATAGCTGTGAAAAGAAGGGAAGTGAAAGGCAAAGGAAAAAAGGAAAGATATACCCATTTGAATGCAGAGTTCCAAAGAATAGCAAGGAGAGATAAGAAAGCCTTCCTCAGTGATTAATACAAAAAAAAATAGAAGAAAACAACAGAATGGGAAAGACTAGAGATCTCTTCAAGAAAATTAAACATACAAAGGGAACATTTCACACAAATATGGGCTCAATAAAGGACAGAAATGGTATAGACCTAACAGAAGCAGAAGATATTAAGAAGTGGCAAGAATACACAGAACTACACAAAAAAGATCTTCACAACCCAGATAACCATGATGGTGTGATCACTCACCTAGAGTTAAACATCAAAGAATGTGAAGTCAAGTGGGCCTAAGGAGGCATCATTATGAACAAAGCTAGTGGAGGTGATGGAATTCCACTTGAGCTATTTCAAATCCTGAAAGATGTTGCTGTGAAAGTGCTGCACTCAATATGGCAACAAATTTGGAAAACTCAACAGTGGCCACTGGAAAAGATCAGTTTTCATTCCAATCTCAAAGAAAGGGATTGCCAAAGAATGCTCAAACTACCACACAATGGCACTCATCTCACACACTAGTAAAGTAACGCTCAATATTCTCCAAGCCAGGCTTCAGCAATATGTGAACTGTGAACTTCCAGATGTTCAAGCTGGTTTTAGAAAAGGCAGAGGAACCAGAGATCAAATTGCCAACATCTGCTGGATCATCAAAAAAGCAAGAGAGTTCCAGAAAAACATCTACTTCTGCTTTATTGACTATGCCAAAGCCTTTGACTGTGTGGATCACAACAAACTGTGGAAAATTCTTCAATAGATGGAAACACCAGACCACCTGACCTCCCTCAGATAAATCTGCATGCAGGTCAAAAAGTAACAGTTAGAAATGGACATGGAACAACAGACTGGTTCCAAATTGGGAAAGCAGTATGTCAAGGCTATATATTGTCACCCTGCTAATTTAACTTATACGCAGAGTACATCATGAGAAATGCTGGGCTGGATGAAGCACAAGCTGGAATCAAGATTGCCGGGAGAAATATCAATAACCTCAGATATGCAGATGACACCACCCTTATGGCAGAAAGTGAAAAGGAACTAAACAGCCTCTTGATGAAAGTGAAAGAGGAGAGTGAAAAAGTTGGCTTAAAACTCAACATTCAGAAAACTAAGATCTGGTCCCATCACTTCATGGCAAATAGACAGGGAAAAAACGGAAACAGTGTCAGACTTTATTTTGGGGGGCTCCAAAATCACTGCAGATGGTGACTGCAGCCATGAAATTAAAGACGCTTCTTCCTGGGAAGAAAAGTTATGACCAACCTAGACAGGGAGAAGGCTATGGCACCCCACTCCAGTACTCTTGCCTGCAAAATTCCATGGACTGAGGAGCCTGGTAGGCTGCAGTCCATGGGGTCGCGAAGAGTCAGACACGACTGAGCAACTTCACTTTGATTTTTCACTTCTTGCATTGGAGAAGGAAATGGCAACCCACTCCAGTATTCTTGCCTAGAGAATCCCAGGGATGGGGGAGCTTGGTGGGCTGCCGTCTATGGGGTCACACAGAGTCGGAATGACTGAAGCAACTTAGCAGCAGCAGCAACCTAGACAGTATATTAAAAAGCAGACATTACTTTGCCAACAAAGGTCCATCTAGACAAAGTTTTGGTTTTTCCAGTAGTCATGTATGGATGTGAGTTGGACTATAAAGAAAGCTGGGCACTGAAGAATTGATGCTTTTGAACTGTGGTGTTGGAGAGGACTCTTGAGAGTCCCTTGGACTGCAAGGAGATCCAACCAGTCCACCCTAAAGGAAATCAGTCCTGAATATTTATTGGAAGGACTGATGCTGAAGCTGAAACGCTAATACTTTGGCTACCTGATATGAAGAACTAACTCATTTGAAAAGACCCTGATGCTGGGAATGATTAAAGGTAGAAAGAAAAGGGGACAACAGAGGATGAGATGGTTTGATGGCATCACTGACTCGATTGACGTGAGTTTAGTAAGCTCTAGGAGTTGGTGATGGACAGGGAGGCCTGGCATACTGCAGTCCATGGGGTTGCAAAGAGTCGGACATGACTGAGCAACTGAACTGAACTGAACTAAAAGATTCATTGTTTACTTTTGCAAAGGGAGACAAAAGGGAGGGAACTTGGGCAGGGTAATAATTGTAATAATATATATATTTTTTAATATGGGCTTCCCTGGTGGCTCAGACAGTAAAGAATCTCCCTGCAATGTGGGAGACCTGGGTTCCATCCCTGGTTTGGGAAGATCCCCTGGAGGACGGCATGGCAACCCACTCCAGTATTCTTGGCCTGGAAAATCCCCATGGACAAAGGAACCTGGTGGGCTACAGTCCATGGTCATAAAGAGTTGGACACAACTGAGCTGCCAAGCACACATTTTAAAATATAGTTAACTGAAGTGTAATAAAATTTTATTATGTATTATATGTGATGGTGGGTACATGGTTAATCTGTTTTTATGTTTTTACTTGTCAATGTACAATTATATAAATTACAATAAAAACACTTTAGTAATAAAAACTTAACAATTCAAAGTATCTAACACTCCAAAGTAATAGGATGCTCAAAATTCTCCAAGCCAGGCTTCAGCAATACGTGAACCGTGAACTTCCTGATGTTCAAGCTGGTTTTAGAAAAGGCAGAGGAACCAGAGATCAAATTGCCAACATCTGCTGGATCATGGAAAAAGCAAGAGAGTTCCAGGAAAACATCTATTTCTGCTTTACTGACTATGCCAAAGCCTTTGACTGTGTGTATAACAATAAACAGTGGACAATTCTTCAAGAGATGGGAATACCAGACCACCTGACCTGCCTCTTGAGAAATCTGTATGCAGGTCAGGAAGCAGCAGTTAGAACTGGACATGGAACAACAGACTGGTTCCAAATAGGAAAAGGAGTACGTCAAGGCTGTATATTGTCACGCTGCTTATTTAACTTCTATGCAGACTACATCATGAGTAACGCTGGACTGGAAGAAACACAAGCTGGAATCAAGATTGCCGGGAGAAATATCAATAACCTCAGATATGCAGATGACACCACCCTTATGGCAGAAAGTGAAGAGGAACTAAAAAGCCTCTTGATGAAAGTGAAAGTGGAGATTGAAAAAGTTGGCCTAAAGCTCAACATTCAGAAAACGAAGATCATGGCATCATGTCCCATCACTTCACGGGAAATAGATGGGGAAACAGTGGAAACAGTGTCAGATTTTATTTGGGGGGGGCTCCAAAATCACTGCAGATGGTGACTGCAGCCATGAAATTAAAAGACGTTTATTCCTTGGAAGAAAAGTTATGACCAACCTAGATAGCATATTCAAAAGCAGAGACATTACTTTGCCAACTAAGGTCCATCTAGACAAGGCCATGGTTTTTCCAGTAGTCATGTATGGATGTGAGAGTTGGACTGTGAAGGAGGCTGAGCACCGAAAATTGATGCTTTTGAACTGTGGTGTTGGAGAAGACTCTTGAGAGTCCCCTGGACTACAAGGAGATCCAACTAGTCTATTCTGAAGGAGATCAGCCCTAGGATTTCTTTGGAAGGAATGATGCTAAAGCTGAAACTCCAGTACTTTGGCCACCTCATGAGAAGAGTTGATTCATTGAAAAAGAATCTGATGCTGGGAGGGATTGGGGGCAGGAGGAGAAGGGGACGACAGAGGCTGAGATGGCTGGATGGCATCACTGACTCAATGGACGTGAGTCTGAGTGAACTCCGGGAGTTGGTGATGGACAGGGAGGCCTGGCGTGCTGCAATTCATGGGGTTGCAAAGAGTCAGACACGACTCAGTGACTGAACTGAACTGAACTGAATACTCCAAAATGCCCCAGTATACCTGTTACCAAAAATCAAATGGTTTCACAAGGTGCTTAAGTCTATACCCAAAAATGGAAACATGTTTAAACATTAGAGAGTACTGGGAATAAAAGCTAAGCCAAATTCTGAGTATACCTCTTCTTTGCCCAAGATGTCTCTTCAGCCTTTCCTCAACTCTACCCTAAATTTGCCATTTTCCTCACTAGGATTACTTCTTCCAGATCCCATAAAAGTATAAAAATACAAAAGATTCAAAGCACAATGTGCTTCAGTCTTGTAATGAAGTAAAACCAGACATATCTATATTCATGGACAGCTCATACATTTCAACTGACTGAATGAAGTTTTTGCTCATTTGAAATTTAAAACCTGGATAAGATGGATCTGCAATATTATGTTTGATATTTTAAATCAGAGAGAGACTCCTTATCTTTTTTAATGATCACTTATGAAATATATAATGCTTATTAGACTCAAATTCTGTCATAGGACTTCCCTGGTAGTCCAGTGGCTAAGACTCCACAGCCCAAATGTAGGGGGCCTCAGTACGATCCCTGGTCAGGTAACTAGATCCCACGTGACACAAATAAAGATCCCACATGCCACAACATGGTACAGACAAATAAGTATTTTTAGAAAACAAATTACTTTATAAATAAAATGCTTTTTCCCTTTCAAATTCAGGAAAAGAATATCTATGTATTGCATATGCTTATACAATGCAGCAGAAGACTTTTAGTAAATTAAACCTACTTCCTCTTTTTCTGGAATATAGCTAAACTATATTTCCCAGACTCCTTGGCAGTTTACATTATACCTTTATATTATGAGGTATATAAACATAATATAAAGTTCAGTGTGCCCTGAACTCCCAGGCCTAGCCTAAAATAAAAACCCACTAGCAGTTCTTTGTCCTCTTTCCCTTCTGCAGGATGGATACATATGACACCAAGACCCTTGAAGATGACAGTAACATGAATGGAATAAGCCTGTGTTCCTGAATCTATACATGGAGGAAAGTCTCTTATCAACAAGAAATGCCCATATGAATGAGAAAAAAAAGAATTTCTGCTGCATTAAGCCAGTGAGATTTGGGGGTCTATTTGTTATGCAGTTAGTATTACCTTAACTAAAACATGCAAAATCATAAATGGTCTTCCAACTGTCAATGTGAAATGTATTATACTTACAATTTGAGGCTTATAGTATGCTGGACCTAGTGTGCTGTCACTGGCAGGTGGTAAATGCTTTACAATACTGTCATCCTCATTAACATCATAACCATATGACCGTCCAAAAGGAATTGAAGGAACATAAACACTTCTGGAAACTGTAAGCGCCCTTGACATTTTCTGTTAAAAACAAATTATACTATTTACTCAAAGACAAGAGAAGGAATGAATAAAATATTAAAATTTACAAAAGACAACTGTTAAATATTGACTTCATGAGTTTTACAATATAAATCAAAAATGTTTGCAGAAGTAATTTAAAAGAGTGAATTCAAGCCTTACTTCATAATATAAACCAAGATTTAATCAAACTATTATTAAATAGTAACAAAAACCATAATACAAACCAAACTACTGTTTAAGCCACTATTAGAGGTAAGGAATCCCTCTCACTTGGCTCAGTTTTTTATCTTGCTTAGTAAAGCAAGTATTAGTGATTTCAAAATTGGGCATTCATTCCTACAGTCACATCAACAATCAGCAATTCCAAGTGGACTTGTGCTATGCAATCATAGTATCTGCCAGGCCAAAACAAACTTTACATTTTTCTGTAAACATTTCCTGGCTTCATTCCTTCCCATTTTCTGATTTATCTTCCTCTTACCAATGCCCTGTATAAAAATCCTAATTTTGCAGACTATATAGCAACGAAAATATCTGATATAATGTTAAATGGAAATCAAAAATATAAACTAAAATTAAATTTTTGACTATAGCTTTTTAAATTATATAATATTATATGTCAGTGTATAAAGTCATATGGCTTCCCAGATGGCTCAGTTATAACACACTTGCCAATGAAGGAGATGGGGGTTCAGTCCCTGGGTAAGGAAGATCCCCTGGAGAAGGAAATGGCAACACTTTCCAGTATTCCTGCCTGGAAAATCCCATGAACAGAGGAACCTGGCAGGCTACATACAGTTCATGGGGCCACAAAAAAGTCAAACACGACTTAATAACTAAAGAACAACTACAATAAAGTCATGTATATATACAGTTTAACACTAAAAACATTAACAGAATTACTAGTGTTAAGAGTCAGAAGTTTTCAGGTGATTATCTATTTTTTCAGAATTTCCTTTAATGTAAACTATTTTATAATTTAAATAAAAACAAGGAGGAGTAACATATATTAGAAATATTAGTATAAATATAGGGCTTCTCTGGTGGCTCAGATGGTAAAGTTCGATCCCTGCATCGGGAAGATCCCATGGAGAAGGGAATGGCAGCCCACTCCAGTATTCTTGCCTGGAGAATTCTATGGACAGAGGAGCCTGGCGGGCTACAGTCCATGGGGTCACTAAGAGTCAGACAAGACTGAGCAACTAACACACACACACACCTGGCATAAGAATATCAAATAAAATACTGGCATTTAAATGATTTAGTCATCTAAAAAATTTACTTATTAAGAACATAGTGATCTTTTGGAGAGGATATTGCAATCCTATGCTTCAAAACAAACCTCTGCAATAAACCATCTCCAAACTATGCTTTCCCATAATACATCAGTCTTCCTTTAAATTCCTATGGCACTTAATCACATGACCATTCACTTAGCATCTGTCATATTTCATCTTATATTATTAATGATCTATATATATATATATATCTCACGTAAATTTTAAGCTTATTTATTTCAGGAGTCATGTTTCAATTTTCACTATATTATTAACAGTACCTAACACACAGTTCCCTCTATATACAGATGTAAATCACTATGGCAACTTTAAAATCTCCTTTACTTTCTGTTCACCTCAGACACTGGAAGAGACTATACTTTTATCAAAAGTAAAAATGAAGTCAGACGTTAATACAGGTAAAAAACTAAAATTTGTAAATAGAGTATTCATTTAATTATAAACTACAATATGGATACTAATAAACCAGATGATTTTTACCATAAGGTTTTTAAAATGTACTTATCACATAAAACATTACACCATTTCTACATTATTTTAACTTTAAAAAAAAGTCATTAGGAACAGAAATCAAAATAGTAACATACTGACTGAAGACGCTCTTTAGCCTCCAGAGTTTTCCTGTTCACGACAGCCAATGTTCCAGGATAAGACTGATCATAGCTTGCTGGCCCTGGACCATCTGAAATAAACTTCTTAAAACGCTTTTCCCGGTTTTGTAGACTTTGGCCTCCTTTTATATTACACTAAATTGGACAGGAAAAACATGAATTAAAAGAAACACTTTTAAGTCAATATCTATTTGATAAATATTACATATTAATATGAACATTAATAGTTTTAAAACTCAGCCTGAGAAAGTTAAGGCTCTTGACTGAAGACAGTTCTCTAATGAAAGACATTAATAAGAAAGGATGACAATACAGCTGTCAGTTTAAATGCCAAACTCAAACTAAAATTTGCTGTACTTTGAAAAGTATGCAAAAAGAATGCAACACTCAGTTTTAAAACAGAAATCAAAGATAAAGGAATCTCCAAAGCTATGGAGCAAGAATAAAGAGTGCATGTTTGTTTATAGGTCTCTGGAGAATTTATACCTCTGAAATGAGATTAAATGCTCATACTGCAGGGGGAAAGAAAGCCTTCCAATCTTGTTTAGGATTAACTATTTTCATGAATAACACTTTGGACATTTCCAGGGATGTTTATGCAGTTTTACTAGCAACAGCTTGGTTTTATGCTCAGATTAGTTGTAAACACTGTTTATTGCAGGGAGAGTCCTGGAAGGAATCTTCCGTGACTCTCCATGTCACATATCTGGATTCTCTAGAATCAGAAAGTTATCAACTGGCTAAAAGCCAGCTAATTCAAATAAAATTCCATCATATTAGTTTCAATAAACAGTCATAGTTCAGTCATTTCAAAGATGATTCATATTAATAGTTGTTGGCATCTGATTGATCAGATGTTTTTTTAAGTTATTAATTTACCAACAGACTTTTTCACATGATGTGTTCATGTCAGTTGTTCACAATCACTATTGACTGAGCATATCTCTAGTTTGCACTTTATTGGGCTTTATTCCAGAGAAGGTAATGGCAACCCACTCCAGTACTCTTGCCTGGAAAACCCCATGGACGGAGGAGCCTGGTAGGCTGCAGTCCATGGGGTTGCTAAGAGTCAGACACGGCTGATCAGCTTCACTTTCACTTTTTACTTTCATGCATTGAAGAAGGAAATAGCAACCCACTCCAGTGTTCTTGCCTGGAGAATCCCAGGGATGGCGGAGCCTGGTGGGCTGCCGTCTATGGGGTCGCAAAGAGTCGGACACGACTGAAGCAACTTAGCAGCAGCAGCAGCAGGAGGCTTTCTTCAGAGTTTAAGAAATACACAAAAGAGTTCTTTTGGTAAAAAAAAATGAGTCAAATTATTCTTAGATACTCAATTCACTACTTGATTACTGATTTAATAAGATCACAATTACTATGTTTAAAGAATTTGGATCTATAATGGTAGACATTAATGATTTTGTAAAAAATCTAATAAGTTAAATTAAAAAATAAAATCATGTGAAGAGAAGAACTCCAAATTTTCATTCGTTGACAGTCATTAGTATAGTCTCTAAGATCTGACATTTCAAACTGAATTTGAATTTATATTGAATACTTCAACAAAAGTTTAGATAGCTCTAATCTGATTTTTTTAACTGCACACAAATTAACCAGGATATGTTTCATATTATTCATAACTACCAATTCTACAAATTTTATAAGAGTTTACAAAGGAAACTTCCATATGTCAGATAACTGAGTCAAAATCATATTCAGTTCAGTTCAGTTCAGTCGCTCAGTCGTGTCCGACTCTTTGTGACCCCATGAATCGCAGCACACCAGGCCTCCCTGTCCATTACCAACTCCTGGAGTTCACTCAGACTCACGTCCATCAAGTCAGTGATGCCATCCAGCCATCTCAGCCTCTGTCGTCCCCTTCTCCTCCTGCCCCCAATCCCTCCCAGCATCAGAGTCTTTTCCAATGAGTCAACTTTTCGCATGAGGTGGCCCAGGGCTGATCTCCTTCAGAATGGACTGGTTGGATCTCCTTGCAGTCCAAGGGACTCTCGAGAGTCTTCTCCAACACCACAGTTCAAAAGCATCAACTCTTTGGCACTCAGCCTTCTTCACAGTCCAACTCTCACATCCATACATGACCACTGGAAAAACCATAGCCTTGACTGCTGCTGCTGCTGCTAAGTCACTTCAGTCATGTCTGACTCTGTGCGACCCCAGAGGCAGCAGCCCACCAGGCTCCCCTGTCCCTGGGATTCTCCAGGCAAGAACACTGGAGTGGGTTGCCATTTCCTTCTCCAATGCATGAAAGTGAAAAGTGAAAGTGAAGTTGCACAGTCGTGTCGACTCTAGACAGACCTTAGTCGGCAAAGTAATGTCTCTGCTTTTGAATATGCTATCTAGGTTGGTCATAACTTTTCTTCCAAGGAGTAAGCGTCTTTTAATTTCATGGCTGCAATCACCATCTGCAGTGATTTTGGAGCCCAAAATAATAAAGTCTGACACTGTTTCCACTGTTTCCCCATCCATTTCCCATGAAGTGATGGGACCGGATGCCATGATCTTCATTTTCTGAATGTTGAGCTTTAAGCCCACTTTTTCACTCTCCACTTTCACTTTCATCAAGAGGCTTTTTAGTTCCTCTTCACTTTCTGCCATAAGGGTGGTATCATCTGCATATCTGAGGTTATTGATATTTCTCCCCAAGTAATAATACATTTTATATAAACACCTGTGAGAAAGCAGTCTTCGTCTTTCTTGGGAACTGTGCTTTGTCTATGTGCTATGGTTATTTGATGAATTATTATATTGTCAGCAATCTCTCAACACTATAGGAGGCAGAATCTCATCTTAAGTGTGAATCCATGCACTGTATCACATATGATAGCTTATCATTCAGCTCTCTTCAATCAAAAATAAAACCTAGATTTGGACATCTATTCCTAGGCCTGGTTAACGAAAAAAAAGACATAAACTATATAGGCACAGGAAATAGAGCCCCATATCTAGAACCATTCTTCTGTGTGTGTGTGTGTGTGTGTGTGTGTGTGTGTGTGTTAGTCACTCAATCATGTTCAACTCTTTGCAGCCCCATGGACTCTACACCACCAGACTCCTCTGTCCATGTGATTCTCCAGGCAAGAATATTGGAGTGGGTTGCCAGTTCCTTCTCCAGGGCCATTCTCATGTATGAAGGAACGAAATGGTATCTATCTTGCAGAAACAGGTCTGATACTAGAAGACAACCAGAAAACAGTGAAATTTTTACTGAATTTTTGGAATGGGAATCATCCTAGGAAATGGGATGTGAACAAAACAAAGTATGTGACTTAATAGGTTAACTATCAAAGGATCAGAAGTTTGCACTTTGTAAATTTGATTCTTCTGCTTCTCTCATTTTCTTAATTTTCTTTGCCTTCTTTTCTACAAAGCAAATGTCCTTTATGTTCTTTTCTACTTTTCTTTTCCTCTTGAACAAAATTAACATTCTTCAGATATGCTAAAGGAAACTGCTTTGCCTATAACTGGCCAAGAGCTATAAAGGCAAAAATTATGCCCCACCTCCGACTTTAGAATAATGGTCACAACCATAGCCAAAGTGAAATGATCATAAGAGGAAGAGAGAAACAGAGAAGACCAAATACGGGAAAAAAATTTCAACTCCTATATCTTCTGCTTTCAAAAAGCTTCAAGTATTCTACAAGTATTCTATTGCTACATTTAGCAGTGGAGCCAGGCCCTCACAAAAACAACCCACATTTTGGGTTTTTTAACATTTCATTTGAAGTTTTCAAATGATATTTACTAACTGCCCACAGAAAGCAACATTTCAATTTATGCTTCCAAAAGAAAAGTATAAAAATAAATTACCAAAAATATGCATTAATTTCCAGTAAGATTACCCCTTTATTATCTAATTTACATAACATGTAACCTATGTCACATTACAAACATGTTTCCTATTGTTGTTTAAAATGAAATGACTTTTTTCAAATAGTATGATAAATTCACACTTCTTGAACTTCTAAAAGTTCTACAAGAATTTAACTTAAAACTCCAAAACTTAACAGCAACTGTGTAAATAAGTAATAAATCATTTTTTAAAGCAAGGAAATCAATATTTTCCAAGCATTTGTTTATAGTTTTAAGGAGAAAAGTAGAGAATACTAGAACTTTTTCTTAGATCATCCATTTCACAAAAAAGCACACTTCCTTATTTCTTACTCTTGAAATCCAAGAAATGTACCCAATTGGGAATAAAATAAAATTTTACTTAAATTGTACTTTATATTATTTTACAAGAAAATTGACTAAAATCGGTATTAAAGTAACATTCCAACATCCTGATAACTATCACATTTGACAAGTTTGAAACCTATATATTATGTATTTTTACTGTATTTCCCTCTTTGAATACTAGAATTACATATCAGGCTTAATGAGGGAAATACTGTCAGAACTAGCAAGCCCACAGACCCATGCTGGTCTGGTCTGCAGGCCAGGAAGTGGAGGCAGGAGTGACACTTCTAATGACTACATCTAATGTCCCACTATTTAATGTTTTGCTTTTTGTGCTCTAGACTCTAGTTTTCTGGAAAATTTAAAAGAGTTCATAGAAAAGCAAGATATGTTCCCTTGAACTGGAAGCTGAAACCACCAAGTGATCGTTCAACATTCTTTCCTACCAAGCAGAAAACAAAATAAGGAGGTTTGTGTATTGACTGGGGAAATTAATTTTCTGTCCTGACTAGGACAGAAAAACAGGACTAATGAGTACCAGGAGTGTGGTAGGATGGAAGATGGGACACCCTGCAGAGCCTTCTAAATGTCAATGAAGATGCTAAGAGCAAGTTTATTTAAAGGACAAAAAGCAAGCCTAAGAACCAAGAACTCAGACACCTTAAATATGAAGAGTCTATTCATCTCACTAAGGCTTAGAATGCCACCAGATATAGTTTGTGTTAAAGGAACATGGAGTGAGTAACAGAAAAATCTTAAGCTATAGCCTTTTGTTCAGTTACAGAAACAGAACAGGTCCTTAGCTATATTTCCTTGCTTCATACATCACTTTTTTTTTTAATTTTCCCTCTATTTCTTTCCCCTTTCTATTACAAAATGGCAACACTAATAATGATTAAAATTTACTGAAGGCCAACCTTCAGTACTTTAAGGTACTATTCTAAATGCCTATTAATATATTTAATCCTTAGAAAAAAAGCCTACCGAATTACTGCCGCTACTTAATAGATGAAGAAACAAAGGCCTGACGAGACTAAGCAGCTAAGATTAAGTCTCACAGCTAGTAAGCAGAGACAGATTTTGAGTCTAGGTAGTCTAGCTCCAGAGCCCACACTCCTAACCACTTCTGTATAAAAGCTCATGTTATATTTACCATCAAATCTATAAACTGCAGATTATGAATAATGAAACAGGAATGTCAAGAACAAGAAGCAGTCTTAATCTAAAGATCCAGGATTCATTTAGCAGTGACACTGTAATACCATCTTTAAAGATAGTAGCAAAACACTAATTAACAGCAAGCCACTCCAGTACTCTTGCCTAGAAAATCCCATGGACAGAGGAGCTTGGTGCGGGCTACTGTCCATGGGGTCGCAAAGAGTAGGGCATGACTGAGTGACTTCATTTCACTTTACTTCACTTAAAATTACATATATAGGAAGAAGTGTGTATATGTCGTGTGCATGAGAGAGAGGAGAACTAGGCAATCAAAGCATGAAACGTAATGGAAATCTATTGCTTTTATCTGTCCGGCATCCCTTCTACTATTTGCTCAAAATAGCATATTTTCCACTCTTGGGACAATCAAACCTACCGTATTCTGTGTTTTAAAAGGAACTTCCAAACACAGGGACCCCTGACCCAAGAAGCACAGGTGTGGGTCCATAATAAAACCAGACCAGATTTTCCCTACTGAGAATTTTAATCTTTAGTGTTGTTAGACATTTAAAAAAAAAAAAAAGTGTAAGGAAGTTATGGAATTACATTATCTAATGGAAGTTTGCCATTGAATAATGCAGAAGTTCTTACTACTGAAATACCTGGAATTGTCTTAGTCCTATCCTTCTTTACTACTTCC
Source organism: Redunca redunca (assembly GCA_006410935.1). Classification (NCBI taxonomy): domain Eukaryota; kingdom Metazoa; phylum Chordata; class Mammalia; order Artiodactyla; family Bovidae; genus Redunca; species Redunca redunca. The sequence goes on from SJYQ01005435.1 coordinate 206,994, forward strand.
CTGTTGGCTCAGCTGGTAAAGAACCCCCCTGCAATGTGGGAGGCCTGGGTTTGATCCGTGTGTGGGGAAGAGCCCCTGGAGAAGGGAACGGCTACCCACTCCAGTATTCTAGCCTGGAGAATTCCATGGACAGAGGAGCCTGGCAGGTTACAGTCCATGGGGTCGCAAAGAGTCAGACACGACTAAACAGCTTTCACTTTCATTTTATCCTTCTTTAAGACCTGTTTGAACAATTCTTCCTTCAAGTCTATGAGCCAACCAAGTATATTACCTATAAATTTATTAGAAACCTAGTATCTGTCCTAAAAATCCATTTGATTGCTTGCGACCAAAACCCCATAACTGGTAGAAAACATTGCTATTAATAATTCAGAAGTCTAATACAAAAATTAACACATCAGCGATTGGATCTGGGCCTCCAACAGGGGAGATATAGGTCTGCTTGGGTCAGACAGGACTTACCATGATAGCAAAATGTATGCGCAAAGGGTAAAACTTGATGTTAATGATTATGAAAATACTGGAATTAAAATACTGTTTCTGACTGAGTGCAAAATGTTTGTGAAAAGGGTAAAACTTGATATCAATGATTATGAAAATACTGGAATCAAAACATTATTTCTGAACATAAATGAATCATTGAAGATTTTCTGGTCACAGACTCTTGAGACGGTATAGAAATAGGAGACAATGGCCATAGCTACAGCTTTAGAGTACAGCCCAGAAACCAATTCCTGCGCCCTGCTGTCATTCTTATTCTATATACCTTGACCATCTGTACAACCTTCATGGGCCTTAATAAATTCAGTAGCCCTATTCTCCCACTCAGGAATCTCAAGGACAATGCTTTTGTCCTGTAGGTTATATAGATTAATGACAAACACCCACCAGACAATTACCATTGAACACGCTTCTTTTTCTCTTATTCTATTGCAAAATACAGATTGAAAGGCGAAAGAAAAGGATATGAAGAGAAAATATAAGAGTCTATTAGAGGAAGAAAGCATGATTTTTATTAACTCAGACAATTACAATGACTGCTGTAAATTTACCTGCTTTTCTGAAACATTATAGTGTCCTGGTCCTGGAGCATCTTTCTCAGTGTTAGAGATGACAGTAAAAGTACTTTCCCTGGCAGTCAAAGACAGGAATGGTGCATAGCCACCTATAAGTAAAATCATATCATTGGCAGATAAGACAGGATTCTAATGATTTCAGAGAAAAAGCACTCAAAATATATAAAATCATTTGGTACATCAATTGCTGAGACTATATATTATCAGAACTAATGTCTAGCCACAGAAGTTGTTGCATTTTAAAAATTCTATGTAAGAGTGGAATTAATATTAATTATATATTAAATTAAGGACCTATAGAATTGAACTCACTAAACAAAAGAAAAAATACCTAAAGAAAACAAAAGCTTTTTTCCTTCTAAGCATATTTCGTTGGGATGAAAACGGAAGTTCTATTTAACTGATAAAATATTTTCATCCTCAGAAGATCACAGTTTTATATGTTGGAGAAACCTATTAATTATACAGCTTCCCTGGTGGTTCAACAGTTAAGAGTCTGCCTATAATGTGAGAGACCTGAGTTCGATCCCTGAGTCGAGAAGATTCCCTGGACAAGGAAATGGCAACCTCCTCCAGTATTCTTGCCTGGAAAATGCCATGGACAGAGGAGCCTGGCAGGCTACATTCCATGGGGTCATAAAGAGTTGGACATGACTGAGCAACTAACACTTTCACTTTAATTATACCAAATAGCATTATGAATTTGTAGAGAGAGCCAGACAGAAATAATTTAAAGTGAGCTTATAGCAAGTAATTAATATAATGTTTCAGAGAGTTGGACATGACTGAGTGACTAACATTTTCAGCTTCACTTCCTTGCTTGGGTACATGTTTGACACTCAGTATTTCTTGGATACAAGATACAAGCATAAGATTACTGACATTACTGACATACTCAGTAAATGAACTAATTACACAGATTTAGTCTGCTGAAAGGCTGATAAAAACCTTTTAAGAAATATATCAAGAAAATGAGCACAGTTTAAGTAACAATGATATTCAACAAAAATGAGAGAAGACAGAGCAACTATATTCAACAGGTCGGAGAAGGCAATGGCACCCCACTCCAGTACTCTTGCCTGGAAAATCCCATGGACGGAGGAGCCTGGAAGGCTACAATCCATGGGGTAGCGGAAGAGTTGGACACGACTGAGGGACTTCACTTTCACTTTTCACTTTCATGCACTGGAGAAGGAAATGGCAACTCACTCCAGTGTTCTTGCCTGGAGAATCCCAGGGATGGGGGAGCTGGTGGGCTGCCGTCTATGGGGTCGCACAGAGTCGGACACGACTGAAGTGACTTAGCATCATATTCAACAGGTAATAAAAGGATAAAAGTGAGGACTCAAAACTTGTGAAAATCTTGTACACCTAAGGAAATGTACACTATGAGGATTTATGGCAAAAATTTGTACAGTTTAAAAGCTTGCTAATCTGGACTAATAAAATATACTTTTTAAACCAAAAATAATGTTTTTTTGAGGCCCTCATGCATTAAAATGCAACTGAAATCAAGATTTATTTGTGTAAGTTCTGAAGCACAAAAGAGGTGAATAAAATGCATACCTTACCCTTACAAAGAAACAACCTAGTGAAAAATTAAGTGCTAAAATAATTTTAAACAAGTAAAAATATCTGAAGTGCTAAAGTTCCCAGAGGGTCAATAGGAGGGGACATTCTCAACAACATTGAGGTGATTCGAAAAAAATTCATGAATGACGTTAAAACTCTGGGTGTTAATTTAGTGACTGATGGTTTGAATTTGCTGTTCAAAACAAAAGTAAACAAAACCACACAAGGTCCACAAGAACAGAAATCCTTAAAAGGAAGCCAAGGTCCATTTTGAAAAGACAAGGGTTGTCTGATAGAGCAGAGAAATCCAGTACAGAAGTTGAAATATTCCAAACTGGGGTAAGCAACCAAAGAACAAAATACAGATTTCAAATGAAACACACATACAGGCACACACAAACCAAGCTACAGATTATATCAAGGGAATACTGCAAACAACCAGAGAGTGTTCTTCCAAGAGGCAGAGAAATATGTCCTATAATCTGGAGAAAAGTCAATGAAAAGAAATAGATCTTGAAATGAGAAAATGAAATTAGCACAAGAAACATTATAGTATCTATTATAAATATTTTTCATATGTTCAACAAGATAGAAGAAAGATGAACATGAGGATATAAAAAAGACCCAAAAGAAAAAACTTCTGATAGGAAAAGCATACTTGAGATTAATAACTACTTTTTAATTTATTATGAGATTTATAACTACTTTTATGTGGGTTAACAAGACATTTTTTTCTCAGTTCCTAATCACTTTTAAAAAATAATTGTTTTAAGCAAAAATAATTTTGATTTATTGTGGCATTACAGTATATGTAAATAGAAAATATTTAGCCACAATAGCACAGAGAATGAGATGAGGAAAACAGAAGATGTATGGCTCATATACTATACATGAAGTGGTACAATATTATTTGAAGATAGTGTTAAGTTAGAGATGTATATTGCAAACTCTAGAGGAACCACTAAAAAATAAAAGAAAGCTACAGCTAGTAAACCAATAGTAGAGATAAAAACAAAACCATCTTTTTAAAAACTCAAATCATTCAACTATAGCAAGGAAAGAAGCAAAGGGAAACAGAGAACAGATGAGAAAAATAGCTAGCAAATTCTAAAAGAGTAAATTTAAACACAACAATATTGGTAACAAAATTAAATGGAAAATGCCTAAACACCCCAATTAAAAGAGATTGTCAGACGTGATAAAAAAGCAACATCTAACTTCAGGGAGTCTATAGGAAACCCTCTTAAAACATAAAGACACAGAGAAGAAAGGATGAGAAAAGATGTATCATATATAAATGCATCGAAAAAACCTGGTGTGACTAAATTAAAATCCAACAAGGCAGATTTTAGAACAACGAATACCAGGAATAAGAGACATTTCATTATGTTAAAGGGATCATTTCATCAATACAATTCAATGATCCATTAAGAAAAGCAAGGAAGTAATTGCCATAAAAATTAGAATAGTGGTTACCAGTAGGGGAGAAGGTAAGGGTTATGAATGAAAAGGAAAACTTTACAATGCCATATTTCTTTGAGTATTCACTTTTTAAGCTGTATGTTTATATTTTATGTGATTTTCTGTATAAGTATTTCATCTCACAATTAAAGGGTTTTTTTAATTTAGGTGTATACAGACACTGGGATAATGTGAGACAGATATGAAAATGAAGAAAGCTAAGCTCAGGGCTAGTTCTGAGGCAGCTGTCATCAAAACATGGCAGAGATTCTAAATGAATCTATCTAAAAATATATAAAATGAATTGCAAAATACTGAAATTCATATAAAACAGGGGGAACCTCCAATAGCCCATGTGTTCAAAAGAGATAGTGCTCATAAAATCTTCACTGAAGTTTCCCAAAATTAATCATATAAAATCTTTCATCAATAGGTTAAAAGTTTACATAAAATACTGAGCTCAAGTAAAACCACAAGAAAATTAAAATGTTTTTACTAATAAGCTCCATAAGAGAAGGGGATTTTCTGCTTTATTCATAATTATATGCCTATTTACCTATGGTTTACAGTTATGGTGACAAACTGTCTCAGTTTGCCAAGGACACAGGACTGGTAGTGCTAAAATCAGGACATTCCGCGACAAACCAGGATGGTTTGTCTCTCTATCATACTGCCATGCACACTAAACAATAAATGTAGATATTCTAAACTACTCCTTTAGTCATACATTCAGCAATACTAAATGCTTTATTATGTGTCAGAGAGAGGCAATGAGAGTGCAATAATGAATAAGCTAAAACCCTGGCCTCAACTAGAGGGAAAGCCAGACAAATAAACAAATACTTACATTACAAACAGTATTGCCAATAATTAAGGTATAAAATATAGGAGTAAACGGTTCTATCACATTAGGGTTGGTGAAATGAAAGATAAAAAGTTTGATTTGAGACATATAATATGTTGACATGTGAAGTTCCAACAATAAATGATAAATCAAACTGTCAGGTAGAAAGAAGAAATGAAGAATGTAGGAGGATAAGATTTGAGAAGAATAAGTTCAATTTGAGATATATTCAGTTTGAGGCACCAACAGCAGAAAATAAATCAGACTGGCTTGAAGCAATAAAAGTCAGTCTATTTTCTGAGAAAGAAGGTGAGCAGCTGGGGGATTAAGTACAAGTTCTATAGCCACAATTACAGATACAAAGCAAGCAGGGCATTCTTCACATAAAGCAATAACTAGAACTTTGAAACATACTCATCTTCAGGGATATCAACATTTACAGCAATCACATTTTTTAATACAAACTTAAATACAGATAAATTGCATTCCTTCAAATGGTCTCCTGAATTCTGTCTGAATGGCTAATAAGATAAAGTCATTATTGTTGGCATAAGCACATAGGCAGGAGTGTAAGTCCACGGACAGCTCATGCTTCTACGGCAGATTAAACTAATACCTTCTCTATAAAAAAAGAAATTTGGCAAAAAGTATATTAACAGCCAGCATTATCCAGTTTAGATAACTAATAGAGAACCAATACAGATAACTAATACATTTTAACATGGGGTACCATTTATTATGTAAATCAATCCCAGAAAACAATGAAATATTCCTTAGCCAATAATGCCAGGAGCTGTCCATTATTAAAGGGACTATGTTTTTATCATATTTTACTAGGCTGGTCATTTATGGCAAAGATTTCCCTTAACGAGACAAGATTTTCTTGCTTCTCAGATAATTCGCAAGAAAATCAGGAGTAGCTCTCACTAATCTGGATCTGAAATATCCATTCTCTCACTCATGAAATCTGAATCATGAAATCAGTCCTATTCCTTTCAGGCTGCAAATCCTGGGTAGAAAAGAGTCTCCCTGATCAGCTGGACAAAAGTTGAGGCAATGAAGTTTGCAAATTAATGTGGAAAGAATTTCCTGAGGAAAATATGAACACAATACACTAGAGGACTGACTAAGCAGAGTACAGTAAGCAAAGAATGCTAATGAGGAGAGAACGGGTGGAAATAAAGAATATCTGCACTGTTATTCTGACGTTTTAAGAATCTAAGTTTTTTATCTTTCTGTGTAATTCAAGGTAACAAGTAAACTACATAAAGTTCCCAACATTTCCTACATCATACTCTACAAAATTTACCTGACCCTTACATAACTGTGTGTACTACGCTATAGCCCGGTATTGAAAGTGAAAGTGAAGTCGCTCAGTCGTGTCCGACTCTTTGTGACCCCGTGGACTGTAGCCTACCAGGCTCCTCTGTCCATGGGATTCTCCAGGCAAGAATACTGGAGTGGGTTGCCATTTCCTTCTCCGGGGGATCTTCCCGACCCAGGGATTGAACCCAGGTCTCCCAGCTTGTAGGCAGACGCTTTAACCTCTGAGCCACCAGGGAAGCCCTTTATTACTGATCTCAAAGTAGTAAAAGGCAGAATGTACCTAGGAAAGAGGTAACAGCCACTTTCAATTACCTTGCCAGGGAATCTGGTAGAAAAATGACAAGAGATGCCTATGCCCTCTATTGATTATTATCATTAGCATGTCTGCTGAGTACTGCTAAAACAGGATTCCATATGATGCAGTTGCTCAAAGTTCCCAAGAATGGAATTTCCTAGCTTCCTTCATAGGTCAACAAGGCACAATTCTATAAAGCAGTAAAAGGACCTTGCAAACCCTAGTTACTTATCTCCAATCAGAGTTCACACAAAGAAGAATTAAAAACTCTTATAATGTGACATGTGTAACTCATCAGATTTTTTGAACTTTACTTCAAAAATTACTATTTTGCTATTTTTTTAACTAAGCACTTCAGTGTTAGAGTATTGAGCTAAAAACTGAGACTAATACAGTGGAGATCTTGGTTACTGCCCTCAAAAATCTCACATTTTAGTGGGGCAGCCAGGAAAGTTAGCATAATTACAATACAGTACCAAAGTCCTTTGAGTTATTAAGGAGTCAAAGAAGAAAGACCTGGGACAGACTGGAGTCAGAGAAAAACTTCACCTGGGGCTCAAGACATAAGTAGTAATTAGCCAAGTAAGGAAAGACAAGAGAACATACCCAGCAAAGGTAGCAGCAGGTACAAAGGAATGGAGGTGAGTGAGCATGAATTTACAGATAATGCAAGGCTGGAATTGCTAATGTGTTGGTTAAGTGTTGGTGGAGGTGTAGATCACATTAGACATAAAACAAACATTGTTAGAGACTGAAATAGAGGGAAACGGGAAATATTTTATTGACAAAAGTGTTAGTCGCTCAGTTGTGTCCAACTTTTTGCCAACCCCATGGACTGTAGCCCACTAGGCTCCTCTGTCCATGGAATTCTCCAGACAAGAATACTGGAGTGGGTTGCCATTCTCTTCTCCAGGGGATCTTCCCCACCCAGGGAACAAACCCAGGTCTCGTGCGTTGCAGGCAGATTCTTTACCGTCAGAGCCACCAGGGAACCCCTTGTTTCAGAATAAAAAATCCCAAACTAAGTCAAGGGCAGTTAAATGAAGAAAGGGAACTAGTTTGAGAGATAAAGAGAAGAAAGAATCAATAGGTCCTAAGATCAATGAGAGTGATTAAAAGGGAAGAAAGGGAGTCTACAGTAATTTCAAAGCTTAAAGTTTCTAACTGACTGATAGGGAATTTTTTTTTCAGAGGGCCCAGTAATTCTGGGGAAACTGGTAAGTTCAGACACTTCAGGTATAGATGCCTAAAAAAAGTAAAAGACCTTATCAAAAGAAAGCTCATCTTAGAGATATGAAACACCTGTATCACAGGAGTCATCAGGATATAGATAGCAGTTGAAGCTGTGGATTTGAATGAGAAAATAAACATGAGAAAAGTAACAAGCAAATGATGGAAAGTACAGTATATAAACATGTAAAAGGTATTTAGAAATACCTTAAAATAAAAATCTTTAAAGAACAATATGGAGTATTGGTTAGAGAGGGGAAAATGATACTTTGATTCAGCATGTAACAAATGTTTATTGTCTCCCAACTGTGTATCAGGCACTGTTACAACAGTTAGGAAAAGAACCAGCAAAAAGATGTTAGAGACAGCAGGGAAAGAACTATCTCTTAAAAAAAGAGTGGTAAGTTGTGTCAAAATAAAATAAAGATAGAAAAGCGTAAGCATTTTCGGTGGTCATTGGTGGCTAATAAATTGGCAGGAAGGTAATGCTTGTAACTCAGCTGCATTAAATAAAGACACATAATAAGCTCCAAAAACACCGATATCAATATCAGAAGCTGAAAGGTGGTAAAATTCAAGATTAAAACAACGACAAAAGACAAATTAGTACTCCAAAGAAACCTAAATCAACCTACCATCCTAATCTCATCAATCATGTCAATGGAATAATGGATCCTAGCACTTATTCAAAAATACAGGAATTGTGTGGGAATAGGGAAAATGTAGGCTAAAAAGGGAAAAAGTTTAATTTGGATGGTATCAAGCCCCACAAAAAATCAGATTAGAAAAAGCAGAAAGCAAATTATGTTACTTATTAAAAGTTACCCCATCCACTAACTGCAAACAAATGAGAGCAAGTAATTATTTAAATTATCCATTCCCATTTCACCTCTCAACAAGTAAAGCTTTCTTATAGAATGTGGGATAAAGGAGCTCTCATTAAGAAAGTTCAAGTAGATGGTGATGGTCAGATAGAAGGCATCTACCTGAAAAAAAAGATATTCCAAAACAAATATAAAAGTTTTATCTTAGTAAATGTTTCTAGAAAAGGTGTGCGAGGCAGGCAGGATTACAAAGAAGAGACAGAAGTTGGTAAGAAGCACACAGGTGATATGGAGACTCATAGTAAACGGAACATTTCATGCAAAAGTGAAGTCACTCAGTTGTGTCCGACTCTTTGCAATCCTATGGACTGTAGCCCACCAGGCTCCTTGGTCCATGGGATTTTCCAGGCATGAATACTGGAGTGGGTTGCCATTTCCTTCTCCAGGGGATCTTCCCAACCCAGGGTCGAACCCAGCCAGGTCTCCTGCATTGTAAGCAGACGCTTTACCATCTGAGCTACTGGACACAATAAAGGACAGAAATGGTACGGACCTAACAGAAGCAGAAGATATTAAGAAGAAGTGGCAAGAATACACAGAAGAACTATACAAAAAAGATCTTCACGACCCAGATAATCACAATGGTGTGATCACTCACCTAGAGCCAGACAATCTGGAATGCGAAGTCAAGTGGGCCTTAGGAAGATCACTACAAACAAAGCTAGTGGAGGTGATGGAATTCCAGTTCAGCTATTTCAAATCCTGAAACATGATGCTGTGAAAGTTCTAAACTCAATATGCCAGCAAATTTGGAAAACCCAGCAGTGGCCACAGGACTGGAAAAGGTCAGTTTTCATTTCAATCTCAAAGAAAGGCAATGCCAAAGAATGCTCAAACTATTGCACAATTGCACTCAATTCACACGCTATCAAAGTAATGTTCAAAATTCTCCAAGCCAGGCCTCAATAGGATATGAATCGTGAACTTCCAGATGTTCAAGCTCATTTTAGAAAAGGCAGAGGAACCAGAGATCAAACTGCCAATATCCATTGGATCATCAAAAAAGCAAGAGAGTTCCAGAAAAATATCTACTTCTGCTTTATTGACTATGCCAAAGCCTTTGATTGTGTGGACCACAACAAACCCTGGAAAATTCTTAAAGAGATGGGAACACCAGACCACCTGACCTGCCTCTTGAAAAATCTGTATGCAGGTCAGGAAGCAACAGTTAGAACTGGACATGGAACAACAGACTGCTTCCAAATAGGAAAAGGAGTACATCAAGGCTGTATATTGTCACCCTACTTATTTAACTTATACAAAGAATACATCATGAATAACGCTGGGCTGGATGAAGCACAAGTTGGAATCAAGATTGCCAGGAGAAATATCAATAACCTCAGATATGCAGATGACACCACCCTTATGGCAAAAAGTGAAGAGGAACTAAAGAACCTCTTGATGAAAGTGAAAGAGGAGGAAAAGAAAGCTGTGGTACATATACACAATGGAGTATCACTCAGCCATTAAAAAGAATACATTTGAATCAGTTCTAATGAGGTGGATGAAACTGGAGCCGATTACACAAAGTAAGCCAGAAAGAAAAACACCAATACAGTATACTAATGCATATATATGGAGTTTAGAAAGATGGTAACGATAACCCTGTATGCGAGACAGCAAAAGAGACATGGATGTATAGAACAATCTTTTGGACTCTGTGGGAAAGGGAGAGGGTGGGATGATTTGGGAGAATGGCATTGAAACATATAATATCATATAAGAAACAAATCACCAGTCTAGGTTCGATGCAGGATACAGGATGCTTGGGGCTGGTGCACTGGGATGACCCAGAGCGATGGTATGGGGAGGGAGGTGGGAGCGGGGGTTCAGGATTGGGAACACATGTACACCCGTGGTGAATTCATGTTGATGTATGGCAAAACCAGTACAATATTGTAAAGTAAAAAATAATAATAAAATTTAAAATTTTTTTAAATAAATAAAATCATTATTTTTCCTGCAAAAAAAAAGAAGAAAGTGAAAGAGGAGAATGAAAAAGTTGGCTTAAAGCTCAGCATTCAGGAAATGAAGATCAAGGCATCTGGTCCTATCACTTCATGGCAAATAGATGGGAAAACAGTGGAAACAGTGACAGACTATTTCTTTGGGCTCCAAAATCACTGCAGATGGTGACTGCAGCCATGAAATTAAAAGACATTTGCTCCTTGGAAGAAAAGTTATGACCAACCTAGACAGCATATTAAAAACCAGAGACATTACTTTGCCAACAAAGGTCCGTTTAGTCAAGGCTATGGTTTTTCCAGTCGTCATGTATGGATGTGAGAGTCGGACTACAAAGGAAGCTGAGCGTCGAGGAATTGATGTTTTTGAACTATGGTGTTGGAGAGGACTCGAGAGTCCCTTGAATTGCAAGGACATCCAACCAGTCCATCCTAAAGGAAATCAGTCCTGAATATTCATTGGAAGGACTGATGCTGAAGCTGATACTACAATACTTTGGCCACCTGATGCAAAGAACTGACTCATTTAAATAGACCCTGAGGCAGGAGGAGAAGGGGCGACAGAGGATGTCATGGTTGGACGCCATCACTGACTCAATGGACATGAGTTGGAGTAAATTGCGAGAGTTGTGGATTGACAAGGAGGCCTGGCATTCTGCAGTTCATGGGGTCGCAAAGAGGCGGGCACGCCTGAACTGAACTGAACTGATAGTCAACTGGGACAGGGAAATCAAAATCCCAGATCGTATCTGCAGCATTTAAACTAAGATGTAGAAAACCACTGTAAAATCAAAAAGGCAATACGCTTACTGGTCTAGTGAAATGGGAAAAATTTATTTACCATCTGTAAAAATAGGGATAGAATTTTCCCTGCGTACTTCATGTTCTGTTATACCTATGGAGTTGTACTATGGAGTTGTTTAACTCAGGCACACATGAGCGGGGCAAGCTGAAAGTGAGGTGCCTGTCACAAAAAGCTTGCCTTTCTCTACATCTTACCTGGTGCCTGCTGCTTCAGGTAAGGAACCTGGTAAGACCCAGGACCCACACGATCCTCGGTGCTGCCACCTTCAGCCAATCTAAGCACACGGGGAACCCGGTCATACATAACGGCGTGAGGGGAGGGGTGCGCGGCTGCAAAGGGATTAAGAACAGCGCAGCTAGAAATGGTGGAGCAAACAGTCGTCAACAAACTCAGAAGGCCCGGGAAGAATTTCTGTAAACGGAGGAGCTAGCGCCGGGGCTATCGCCCCACCTGCTGATTGGTGTCAGATTTCTCCCAGGCGACTTCGAGCCGCACGGAAATCTTGAAACCAGTGTAAACAGACGTAAGACTTCCACAGAATCATCGGTTCACCAACCTAAACCTAAAGCTGCTCCAAGGAACGAGGTTACGTCTAAGCGCCCGCCCCCGTGCTTCCGGCCCTGCCTCCGCCCATTTCTCTCCTCCCGGAAGTCTCTGGACTAAAGGTTGAGGCGCTTTTCTCGAGCCAAGCTCTGGGAGCATGCGCACCGAGCTGCAAGCTTTGCCGACTCGCTCCGCCCGGCGCTCTTGGCTTCCTAAAGAAAAGAACATACTCGAACCCCCGCGATCCTCTTACTTTTCTAACTACATTGGATCCTGACTAGTCAGAAAACCTCTAGAAAACGCATTAGGAGTTAGGGCTAATTTGATTGTGATCAATTTTCCCTTTAAGTCAGGGCGGCTGGGAAAGAGACTAGCAAAAAATATGAAATAAAAGTCACACTATAAAAAGAAACGATTCTGTGCCCACACTCCCACCACAACTATACTCGCACCCCAGGGGGAAAGAAAGCACTTCTAAATTTATCCCAGATATAGTCCACACTGTGGCTCAGAAAAACCCAGAAGGTGGTGGTGACAGAAACAGAAGACCCGGGGGACGAGGAAAAACTCACCAACGGAAGCAATGCAAATGCAGGTAACTGAAAGGTGCTTCTGCTGTCAGATGCCAAGCAACAGCAGCAGACTCATTACTCTGTCATAAAGTAAAACAGAGGCGTTGAGAAAGCGCAGCTCCGTACAAGGCGTATCTGCATCTCAAGAATGTATCTGTAGTACCTTTTTTCCTACTCAATAACGTGAATAATTATTCACTCATTTAAAAAACACTGGCATATACTATAGGTTCAGTATCCTGCTAGGTTGTGGGGACCCAAAGACATAAGAACGTCTTCATCAAGTCTTCTATATCTTATAAAGAGAGGTGTGTAATCCATAACAAGAGAGGTGGGTAAAATGATTTTTTTTTAAAAATTTCAGCACTTTAGATACCATCCCCTTCCTACTAAGAATCTGATACTTACCTGTATCAGTCAGTCAGTTTCGCTCAGTCGTGTCCGACTTTTTGTGACCCCATGGACTACAGCATGCCAGGCTTCCCTGTCCATCACCAACTCCCGAAGCGTGCTCAAACTCATGTCCAAGGAGTCGGTGATACCATCCAACCATCTCATCATCTGTCGTCCTCTAGGGTGACCCCAAAAAGCAAATTCAGGTCCAGGCCATTTTGCTATAGGCACTGGTGCAGGCTCTTACCTCCTGATTTTTCTTTTCTGCAGCTGTCTACGTTACTCTTTCCTGCGGTAAGGTTTGCCCTTGAAAATGGAAGTGCCAAGGAAGCTTTTCTACTTTTTGTCTGGATTTGATTTTTGTCCACTGGCGCCAACCTAGTTTAGACAAAAGGAGCTCTTTATAGGGTCTATCGAAGCTTGTTTACGTATCTCCAAAGGAGATTTTGTAACCTTAGGACCTGTGTACCAACTAGGAATGAGCTTCCCAAGTGGCGCTAGTGGTAAAGAACCTGCCTGTCGGCAAGACACATAAGAGATGCTGGTTTGATCCCTGTTTGGGAAGATTCCCTAGAAAAGGGCATGGCAACCCACTCCAGTATTCTTGCCTGGAGAATCCCAAGGACAGAGGAGCAACGGGGGCTACAGTCCACAGGGTCACAAAGAGTCTGACCCGACTGAAGCAACAGCAAACCAGCTAGGAATACAGAATTTATATTTTGCTGCCACCTCAGTGTGTGGTCTTTCCTCAGATACCTCACATAGAGGGATGGCTGATCAGTGGCAAGACAAGTGTTTCAAAGTCTTGTAGTGAGATCCTATTTAAATATTTGTGGTCAGATCTATTTTAAATATGACACTACTAAAGCTCAACATGCGCAAAACAAAATCATGGCATCTGGTCCCATCACTTCATGGGAATTAGATGGGGAAACAGTGACAGACTTTATTTTGGGGGGCTCCAAAATCACTGCAGATGGTGATTGCAGCCATGAAATTAAAAGACACTTATTCCTTGGAAGAAAAGTTATGACCAACCTAGATAGCATATTCAAAAGCACAAACATTACTTTGCTGACTAAGGTCCATCTAGTCAAGGCTATGGTTTTTCCTGTGGTCATGTATGGATGTGAGAGCTGAACTGTGAAGAAGGCTGAGCTCTGAAGAATTGATGCTTTTGAACT
>SJYQ01005435.1:221999-258416 GCA_006410935.1 Redunca redunca
CTTTCTGCCATAAGGGTGGTGTCATCTGCATATCTGAGGTGATTGATATTTCTCCCGGCAATCTTGATTCCAGCTTGTGCTTCTTCCAGCTCAGTGTTTCTCATGATGTACTCTGCATAGAAGTTAAATAAGCAGGGTGACAATATACAGCCTTGACGTACTCCTTTTCCTATTTGGAACCAGTCTGTTGTTCCATGTCCAGTTCTAACTGTTGCTTCCTGGCCTGCATACAGATTTCTCAAGAGGCAGGTCAGGTGGTCTGGTATTCCCATCTCTTTCAGAATTTTCCACAGTTTATTGTGATCCACGTGGTCAAAGCAGGCAGATTCTTTACCACTGAGCCACAAGGGAAGCTAGTAAAGTGATAACACATCCAAGTTAAAAGGGGAGAAAAAAAAAAGGTCATTAATATAATGTTTTGTAGCTTATACAGTATATTTTATGTTCAGTATTTTAATTTGTGTTTAAGCTGCAGATTTAATGATTCTGAAATCATGAATGTATTTTTTTAAACTATAGTTGATTTACGGTGTGTTAATTTTTGCTGTAGAGCAAAAAGTGACTCAATTACATATATATACACATTCTTTTTTATATTCTTTTCCATTGTTCTCTATCCCAGGATATTGAATATAGTTCCCTGTGCTATCCAGTAGGACCTTGTTGTTTATGCATCCTGTAGGTAATAGTTTGCATCTACTAACCCCATACTCCCGGTCCACCCCTTCCCTACTCTCCTCCCTCTTGGCAACAACACACTTGCTCTGTCTGTGACTCTCAGTCTGTGACTGAGTTCCTTGTTTCGTAAATAGGCTCATCTGTGTCATATTTTAGAGTCCACACATTAAGAGATATCATATGGTGTTTGTCTTTCTCTTTCTGACTTACTTCATTTAGTATGATAATCTCCAGTTGCATCCACGTTGCTGCAAATGGTATTATTTTGTTCTTTTTCATGGCTGAGTAATAGTTGTGTGTGTGTGTGTGTACATCACATTTTATCTATTCATCTGTCGATAGACATTTAGGTTCTTTCCATGTCTTTGTTATTGTGAATAGTGCTACTCTGAACATAGGGGTGCATATATCTTTTTAAATTATAGTTTTTTACATATGTATATACATATATGTGTGTGTATATATATGCCCAGGAGTAGAATTGCTGAGTCATATTGTAATTGTATTTTTAGCTTTCTGAAGAACCTTCATACTGTTTTCCATTGTGGGTTCACCAACCTTCATTCCCACCAACAGCATAGGAGGGTTTCCTTTTCTCCACACTCTCCCTAGCATTTGTTATTTGTAGACATTTTAATGATGGTCACTCTGACTGACATAAGGTGATACCTCATTGTAGTTTTCATTTGCATTTCATGAAATGTATTTTTAAAATTATACCATTATCCAATGCCTAAGTGAGTTTTTTTCCACTGACATTTATTGAGCACCTACTATGTGCTAGCACTATGTGAATCACTTTACATGAAGAGTCTAAATCATTTCCCACATAACCCATGTAGTAGACTCTATTAATATGTCTACTCTGTTAATACGATGAGGCTTCAGTTCAGTCGCTCAGTCGTGTCCGACCATTTGTGACCCCATGAATTGCAGCATGCCAGGCCTCCCTGTCCATCACCAACTCCCAGAGTTTACCCAAACTCAGGTCCATCGAGTCAGTGATGCCATCCAGCCATCTTATCCTCTGTTGTCCCCTTCTCCTCCTGCCCCCAATCCCTCCCAGCATCAGAGTCTTTTCCAATGAGTCAACTCTTCGCATGAGGTGGCCAAAGTACTGGAGTTTCAGCTTTAGCCTCATTCCTTCCAAAGAAATCCCAGGGCTGATCTCCTTCAGAATGGACTGGTTGGATCTCCTTGCAGTCCAAGGGACTCTCAAGAGTCTTCTCCAACACCACAGTTCAAAAGCATCAATTCTTTGGTGCTCAGCTTTGTCTATAATGCAAGTCTCACATCCATACATGACCACAGGAAAAACCATAGCCTTGACTAGACGGACCTTTGTTGGCAAAGTAATATCTCTGCTTTTGAATATGCTATCTAGGTTGGTCATAACTTTCCTTCCGAGGAGTAAGTGTCTTTTAATTTCATGGCTGCAGTCACCATCTGCAATGATTTTGGAGCCCCCAAAAATAAAGTCTCTCATTGCTTCCATTGTTTCCTCATCTATTTCCCATGAAGTGATGGGACCAGATCCCATGGTCTTAGTTTTCTGAATGTTTTAAGCCAGCTTTTTCACTCTCCTCTTTCACTTTCATCAAGAGGCTCGCTAGTTCCTCTTTGCTTTCTGCCATAAGGGTGGTGTCATCTGCATATCTGAGATTATTGATATTTCTCCTGGCAATCTTGATTCCATCTTCTGCTTCATACAGCCTGTCATTTTGCTTGATGTACATTGCATGTAAGTTAAATAAGCAGAGTAACAATATACAGCCTTAATGTACTCCTTTCCCAATTTGGAACCAGTCTGTTGTTCCATGTCCAGTTCTAACTGTTGCTTCTTGACCTGCATACAGATTTATCAGAGGCAAATCAGGTGGTCTGGTATTCCCATCTCTTGAAGAATTTTCTACAGTTTGTTGTGATCTAAACAGTCAAAGGCTTTGACGTCATCAGTAAAGCAGAAGTAGATGTTTTTCTGCTATTCTTTTGCTTTTTCAATGATCCAGCAGATGTTGGCAATTTGATCTCTGGTTCCTCTGCCCTTTCTAAATCCAACCTGAACACCTGGAAGTTCATGGTTCACATACTGTTGAGGCCTGGCTTGAAGAATTTTGAGCATTACTTTGCTAACATTGTGAGATGAGTGCAATTGTGCAGTAGTTTGAAGATTCTTTGACATTGCCTTTCTTTGGGATTGGAATGAAAACTGACCTTTTCCAGTCCTGTGGCCAATGCTGAGTTTTCCAAATTTGCTGACATATTGAGTGTAGCACTTTTACAGCATCATCTTTTAGGATTTGAAATAGCACAACTGGAATTCCATCACCTCCACTAGCTTTGTTAGAAAATCCTCTAGAGAAGGAAATGGCAACCCACCACAGTATTCTTACCTGGGAAATTCCATGGACAGAGGAGCCTCATGGGTTACAGTTTATGGTGTTGCAAAAAATTTGGACACTTAGCAATTAAACAACAGTAAAAGTCATTTCAAATCCTTGGCATGATTTCCATAAGGTATTACTGAAAAGAGCACGATTTGGAAAACATATGTCATATTTTTCTAAAACCAAGGAATTATCATAAAACATCTATTAATGTTAAATGTACACATGCATGTATACTTACATATATAATTACATAAACATGGAGAAAATGTGAAAAGTATGCTAGATCATCAGTATAGATTACCTAAAATGGGGAGAGAATGTGTTGGGAGAGAAGAGTGAAAAAGGAATAAATAATGATTATATTTATTAATTGTTTATAAAATGGAGATGTTTCAGGATTATTTAATAAAATTTAAACAGGTAAAACCTTGATTAAAAGAAACAAAACAGAGAAAGCAAGCAAGCAGAGCTATGAAATATTGATATTGTTTTAGTGCCATGAATAAAGTAAAGCAGAAACATGGTGAGATGTAAATCATGTACAGTTTGCAATAAATGTTGCAACATACACCACCTGGACTCCTTTGGAAAATATGGCTCATCCCACCTGCTTCAGACAACACCATGATGAGAAAAACCCAGTACTGAACGAGGTAAACAGTAATTAGAGGCAGAGCCACGTGTGTTCTAATGAGGGCAATTATGGGGAAGATATGGAGATGTGGTGCAAGAGGTTTTACCACAAAATGTAGAGTCATGAAGAGAATAAGTTACATAAAAATGGGATAAATGAAGTTTGTACTTAGGATTTTTTCAAGAAGGGACAGATAATATGTTTCTATTATTAACTTTGACCAAAATCACTGTACTTAATAAATCATCTGCCTGGAAGCAGTAGCAGCTGCTCATTCCTCTGATGCTCTGTGGAAATAGGGTTTGAGATGAGGCAAATGCACCAACCCAGTCATTAGATCACTTTCTCTGTCCCTGTCATAGGTTTTCCTGCGTTTGGTTCTCCCAGAGTGAATAAGTTCAGGTAACGGTTTACTGGTAATATGATTTTAATGGTGTGAAAATAAGGAAAACAATACCAAATGCAGTCTTTTGTTTCCAAAAGTGTGAATGAAATGCCAAGATATTACTTTTCCTTTCTAGATGGTAAAATTCAGTTCAGTTCACTTGCTCAGTTGTGTCCAACTCATTGCAACTCCATGGACTGCAGCATGCCAGGCTTCCCTGTCCATCACCAACTCCCAGAGCTTGCTAAGACCCATGTCCACTGACTCTGCATGGTTGGTTGGTGATGCCATCCAACCATCTCATCCTCTGTCATCCCGTTCTCCTCCTGCCTTAAATCTTTCCCAGCATCAGGGTCTTTTCCAATGAGTCAGTTTTTTGTATCAGGTGGCCAAAGTATAGGAGCTTCAGCATCAGTCCTTCCAATGAATATTTAGGACTTATTTCCTTTATGATGGACTGGTTTGACCTCCTTGCAGTCCAAGGGATTCTCAAGAGTCTTCTCCAACACCACAGTTCAAAAGCATCAATGCTTTGGCGCTCAGCTTTCTTTATAGTCCAACTCTCACATCCATACATGACTACTGGAAAAACCAAAGCTTTGACTAGGCAGACCTTTGTCAGCAAGGTGATGTCTCTGCTTTTTAATATGCTGTCCATATTAAAGCTTTTCTTCCAAGGAGCAAGCGTCTTTTAATTTCATGGCTGCAGTCATCATCTGCAGTGATTTTGGAGCCCCAAAAGATAAAGTCTCTCACTGTTTCCACCATTTCCCCATCTATTTGCCATGAAGTGATGGGACCAGATGCCATGATCTTAGTTTTCTGAATGTTGAGGTTTAAGCCAACTTTTTCACTCTCCACTTTCACTTTCATCAAGAGGCTCTTTAGTTCCTCTTCACTTTCTGCCATAAGGGTGGTGTCATCTGCATATCTGAGTTGATTGATATTTCTCCCGGCAATCTTGATTCCAGCTTGTGCTTCATCCAGCCCAGTATTTCACATGATGTACTCAGCATATAAGTTAAATAAGCAGGGTGATAATATACAGCCTTGACATATTCCTTAAGTAAATTAAGACCAAAAAAAAGTATTTTTTAAGACGGTGTGTGCTTTTAAAAACTTAAGTAAATTTGACACTTCTCATCATTTAGATTCAGTATTTTAAAAATGGAAAGTATAGTACTAAGATCCAAATCTCATGTGGCTCAATTTATAAACTGTTGATAAAAGATTTAAGAACATATTTATATGGCATTTTTAAAAAACCTATCGTCTTGCATAATGGTCCCAAAGGAGCTTATTAAAGTTTTAGAAGATACTCAATCATTAAAGTTCTGTCTCAGCATTGCACAGTGTTTTACTAAATATATGTAGCTATATTCTTCTGTTATTTAATGCAGGCCATATTAAATTGATAAGTAGTTCTCACTGATTAAGTTTTCTGACTACAATCTAAGTACTTTAAAAATAATTACCTTGAATTATTATTCAGCCTTAAAAAGGAAGTAAATGCGGTTAGTTGCTACAACATGGATGAACCTTGAGGGCATTATGTTAAGTGAAACAAGTCAATCACAAAAAGACAAATACTATGTGATAATTACTTACACAATTATCCTAAATAGTCAGATTCATAGAAGCAGAAGGAAGAGTTGTGGTTGCCAGGGGCTGAGGCAGGGGAGGATTGGAGAGTTGTTAATAGGTATGGAGTTTCAGTTTGGCAAGATTAAAAAGTTCTGGAGATCCATTGCACAACAGCATGAATATATTTTTCTCTGCTGAACTGCACACTTAAACATGGTTAGGATGATAAATTTTGTGTTATATCTTTTTATCACAATTAAAACTAAACATAAAATAACTACATAATTTACATAAGTGCTTGGAAAATCACAAATGTGTTTGGTGAAATATACTTTCATAGTTGCCAAATAAAGGATTTGTTGACAATATATCTACCTGGGTAAGGGAAAAGCCCAGCGTATAAGGTAACAAGGATTTATGAACTGCCTACTATGAACACGGAGAAGACAATGGCACCCCACTTCAGTATTCTTGCCTGGAAAATCCCATGGATGGAGGAGCCTGGAAAGCTGCAGTCCATGGGGTCACTGAGGGTTGTACATGACTAAGCGACTTCACTTTCACTTTTCACTTTCATGCATTGCAGAAATGGCAATCCACTCCAGTGTTCTTGCCTGGAGAATCCCAGGAACGGGGGAGGCTGGTGGGCTGCCGTCTATGGGGTCACACAGAGTTGGACACAACTGAAGTGACTTAATAGTAGCAGCAGTACTATGAACAAAGCATTGAGAGGGATGTAAGCATTTTGGTAGATATGTAGATATCTGTAGATAAAGACACAGTTGTTGACACAAGCCCGAAAAACATAATAGCAATTCAAGATAGAAAAAGCCTCTTGATGAAAGTGAAAGAGGACCACCTCCCAGAATACTGGAAATAGAAGCAAAAATAAACAAATGGGACGTAATTAAAATTAAAATCTTCTGCACAACAAAGGAAACTATAAGCAAAGTGAAAAGACAGCCTTCTGAATGGGAGAAAATAATAGCAAATGAAGCAACTGACAAACAACTAATCTCAAAATATACAAGCAACTTATGCAGCTCAATTCCAGAAAAATAAACGACCCAATCAAAAAATGGGCCAAAGAACTAAATAGACATTTCTCCAAAGAAGACATATGGATGGCTAACAAACACATGAAAAGATGCTCAACATCACTCATTATCAGAGAAATGCAAATCAAAACCACAATGAGGTACCACTTCACACCTGTCAGAATGGCTGCGATCCAAAAGTCTGCAAGCAATAAATGCTGGAGAGGGTGTGGAGAAAAGGGAACCCTCCTACACTGTTGGTGAGAATGCAAACTAGTACAGCCACTATGGAGAACAGTGTGGAGATTCCTTTAAAAATTGCAAATAGAACTGCCATATGACCCAGCAATCCCACTGTTGGGCAAACACACTGAGGAAACCAGAATTGAAAGAGACACGCGTACCCCCAATGTTCATCGCAGCACTGTTTATAATAGCCAGGACATGGAAACAACCGAGATGTCCATCAGCAGATGAATGGATAAGAAAGCGGTGGTACATATACACAATGGAGTATTACTCAGCCATTAAAAAGAATACATTTGAATCAGTTCTAATGAGGTGGATGAAACTGGAACCTATTATACAGAGTGAAGTAAGCCAGAAAGAAAAACACCAATACAGTATACTAACACATATATATGGAATTTAGAAAGATGGTAATGATAGCCCTGTATGCGAGACAGCAAAAGAGACACAGATGTGTAGAGTGAACTTTTAGACTCCGTGGGAGAGGGAGAGGGAGAGGGTGAGATGATTTGGGAGAATGGCATTGAAACATGTATACTATCAGGTAAGAAACGAATCACCAGTCTATGTTTGATACAGGATACAGGATGCTTGGGGCTGGTGCATGGGGATGATCCAGAGAGATGATATGGGGTGGGAGGTGGGAGGGGCCTTCAGGATTGGGAACTCATGTACACCTGTGGCTGATTCATGTCAATATATGGCAAAACCAATACAGTATTGTAAAGCAAAATAAAGTAAAAAATTTTTTTTAAAAAGTGAAAAAGTTGGCTTAATGCTCAACATTCAGAAAACGAAGATCATGGCATCCGGTCCCATCACTTCATGGGAAATAGATGGGGAAACAGTGGAAATAGTGTCAGACTTTATCTTTTGGGGTTCCAAAATCACTGCAGATGGTGATTGCAGCCATGAAATTAAAAGACGTTTACTCCTTGGAAAAAAAGTTATGACCAACCTAGATAGCATATTCAAAAGCAGAGACATTATGTTGCCAACAAAGGTCCGTTTAGTCAAGGCTATGGTTTTTCCAGTCGTCATGTATGGATGTGAGAGTTGGACTGTGAAGAAAGCTGAGCGCCGAAGAATTGATGCTTTTGAACTGTGGTGTTGGAGAAGACTCTTGAGAGTCCCTTGGACTGCAAGGAGATCCAACCAGTCCATTCTAAAGGAGATCAGCCCTGGATGTTCTTTGGAAGGACTGATGCTAAAGCTGAAACTCTGATACTTTGGCCACCTCATGTGAAGAGTTGACTCATTGGAAAAGATTCTGATGCTGGGAGGGATTGGGAGCAGGAGGAGAAGGGGACGACAGAGGATGAGATGGCTGGATGGCATCACGGACTCAATGGACGTGAGTTTGAGTGAACTCCGGGAGTTGGTGATGGACAGGGAGGCCTGGCGTGCTGCAATTCATGGGGTCACAAAGAGTCGGACACGACTGAGCGATTGAACTGAACTGAACTGAACTGAAAGTCACATAAATCAAAACCTGGATAACTGTAACTCCAAAGCTTTCTGTCAATTAATTTCAGCTTCCAATACCCTAAAATTTAATTTTTAAACTTTCTCTGTCTTCTCCTTTGTATTTCCCCATTTATTCTAATACAACTGACAATGCCTCTTATCCTCCTCTCATCAAAATATGTACGTATACACACACATGCACACACACACACACACACACACACACACACACACACACAACTCTGTTTTCCCCAGTTCAGAGGATAAGGCAATATAGAAGGAGAAGGGCTTTCCTGGCAGTTCAGTGGTTAAGACTTCGTGCTTACACTGCAGAGGGTTCGGGTTTGTTCCCCAGTCAGGAAAGGAAGACCCGCATGTCATCAGCACAGCCAAAAAAAAATTTTTTTAATTAAAAGAAAAAAGATCTCAGGGAAAGACAAGGAAGGAGAGAAGAATCTTCACACCCCACTCTTCAAGATCTTTCCTTCCTTTCATCACCAACCACTGGTTATCTTATTATCTTGTGGTCTTCATTCTCCCTACTAATAGACACAGCATGGAGGATGTTATACGAGATATAGTAAACAAATCTCAGGAAATGCCTGGAGTGACCACACCAGTTCCTAAGGATTAGCTAGAATTCTCCCCTGTACATGGAACACTCTTCCATGATATATGTCCTAATATTTCCTATCTGTAATATTTAGGGTTGGAAAAATCAATTTCTAGACCCATTTTTAATCTGTAACGTGTAAGATTCGAGGGACTGAAAAATAAATTTTTTCTATAAAGGACACTAGATGGCACAGTTTCACCAATTCATGCTAATAAAGTCATTTGTCTTCTTATTAATACTAAAATAAAATAATTTAGCTTTATAAATAGTTACACCTAAATAATTTAACAAGGAATCTTTATAATAGTAAAGAGAAAACTTCTTGAAAATATATTTCCAATAGGCCATGTTTTATGTCCTTTTATATAAACACAGACACCATAATTCCATCATTGGTTGGGTAAATAACCCAATTAAAATAGCAGTCTCTCTATAGTGAAATGAGGGCTTCTCTGGTGGCTGAGTGATGAAGAATCCACTTGCCATTTTAGAAGATGTGGGTTTGATCCCTGGGTCAGAAATATCCCATGGAGACAGAAATGGCAACCCAGTCCAGTATTCTTGCCTGGAAAATCCCATGGACAGAGGGGCCTGGTGGGCTACAGTCCATGGGGTCATGAAAGAGACACAACTTAGTGACTAAACAACAATGAAATAAGGAAATAACCCTACTTAGATACACTTGTCTAATGAAAAGTTCTCCTCTTAGGGCAAAGGCATAGTCTTGGCCATAGGAAACAGCTCTAGAGGGTCACATGTGAAGAGGGCAGTAGGGAAAATAACATCTACCTCGTTAGCTAGACGGTCACATGGTGCACTAGATATTCACAGAGTGACGTGCTGCACAGCCAGATTGCCCTTACATTCCAACCAGCTGGGCAGAGGAGGCTGTTGATGGACTGAGTCGGGCAAAGAGAAGTTAGACAATTGCCAGAAAGGAACTTTTAAAGCAATACTGGAGGTCCTTTAAAGTTGATGCTGAGTGGACAGTGACTTCTTAAAAGTTGTTCCCAGATACCCAGAGTGACTTACCTGTAACAGCTGAATCAACATCAGTTCTACATCTGCCAAATCCTGCATGTTTTACATAAAAAAGACGTGGAAGAAACTCCAAAGTTGTAACCATAATGGTGCTGCCATCCATGAGTTTAACAAGTTAGTTGGCTGTCTCTTTTAAAAATAGTTCACCGTGATAGCATAGAAAAACCAGACTTTGTTCTGTTGCTCTCAAATGCTAGGCTTCACTTCAGAAAGTCTCTTTTTACCTGGTATGCTAACCAACATGTACCATATCATTATGATTAACAAGGAAGAAAATATAATATTAACAACATAATGGTATTCTTTGTAAAAGAATATATATATTGTAGACAGAATATATGAACCTCTTTAGCACCTCACAAAGGAAGCATTATTATGTGAGTACATAATGTACATTGTGGTTTATTCCCCAGCACATCCACTCCATACCAGAAAACTATCTGAGCAAATTATGGTAATTAATTCCCTGGACAATGATTAGTTCAGGAAAGGGCATGTGACCCAACTGTGGCTGCTGGAGGCATAATTCTAAAATATCTCCCAAAAAATGTCCCACGCTAATCCCTAAAACCTATAACTATAAGAAAATGTTCCTCTCCTGATTATAGTCTGTGATTTGGCACAGCTGGTTTTATGATAGGGAAATTATCTATGTGGTCTAATCCAATCACACCAGCCATAAAAACAGCAGAGAGGTTTCTTTAGCTGATGGCAGAAAGGAAAATCGGTGAGATTCAAAGCACAAGGATTCAAGGGAACCACTTGTTGAGGAATGTGGGCAGCCCCAGGAGCTGAGATCAATTCCCAGGTGACAAACAACAAGGAAACAGGGACCTCAGTCTTGTAGCCACAGAGAATTGGATTTTGTAAATAATCTGAATGAACTTGGAAGTGGATACTTCCTCAAAGCCTCCAGCTAGAAGCCCAGTGCCCCCACTCCAGTACTCTTGCCTGGAGAATCCCATGGATGGAAGAGCCTGGTAGGCTGCAGTCCATGGGGTCGCTAAGAGTTGGACACGACTGAGCGACTTCACTTTCACTTTTCACTTTCATGCCTTGGAGAAGGAAATGGCAACCCACTCCAGTGTTCTTGCCTGGAGAATCCCAGGGACGGGGGAGCCTGGTGGGCTGCCGTCTATGGGGTCGCACAGAGTCGGACACGAATGAAGCGACTTAGCAGCAGCAGCAGCAGCAGAAGCCCAGTGCAGCTTACACCTTGACCTTAGCCTCTGAAGCCCTAAACAGAGGACCAGTACAGATTTCTGTCCTATAGAACTGGGAGATAATGCATGAGTGTGTAGTAAGCTACTAAGTTTCTAGTGATTGTTATGACAGCAGTGGAAAGCTAATGCAGTTGACAAAGAGTTGTAAAATACAGTCTGCTGATGTTTCTGAGGAAGTTTTCTTCAACAAAGAGCCCCTGGACAAAATGATGTGTCTTCTTTCTTTGAATGTTGCTGTGTCTGGATCTAATGGCTAGAGCTGACACTGACACATGGGTGCCAAGAATTGTGTTGATGGAATTCTTAAAACTAAATCACCCTTACAATCACGGAGTAAGCTTACTTGATCGTAAAGTATGTTGTTCAGTTACTAAGTCATGTTCAACTATTTTCACCCTCATGGACTGTAGCATACCAGGCTTCCCTGTCCTTCACTATCTCCCAAGTTTGCTCAGACTCATGTCCATTGAGTCAATGATGCCATCCAACCATCTCATCATCTGTCGCCCACTTCTCCTCCTGCCCTCAATCTTTCCCAGCATCAGGGTCTTTTCCAATGAGTCAGCTCTTCGTATCAGGTGTGGCCAAAGTACTGGAGCATATAAGAGGGACTTAAAACCATGTGAATTGTCACCCAACATGAGAGGGCAAAGAGAGAAGAACAGTGCCTGAAAACAGAAACACCCCTCAGAAACAGCCAAGATTAAATATCTATGGGCAAAAGAGGAGAAGCTCATTAAGGAAAATAATAAAATTGGTTAGGCATATTTGATTAGCGTCAGAGTAAGTAATGTCTGTCTTTGTGACCCCATGGACTATACCCACCAGGCTCCTGTGTCCATGGGATTCTCCAGACAAGAATACTGGAGTGGGTTGCAGTTTCCTTCTCTAGAGGATCTTCCCAACCCAGGGATCAAACCTGGGTCTCCTATATTGCAGGCAGATTCTTTACCAACTGAGCCACCAAGGAAGCCTAAGAAATGTCAGGGATTCCAAGTGCATGGATGATAATTTTGAGAAGTGCTTGTCCAGTAATCAAAAGTAGAGAAGAGTTTCATTAAGATAAATATTTGAAAGGATTCCCTGAATTTATAAATTTTAATGCATTATTTTATTTCAATAAAGATAATTTCTTCCGTGGGGTGAGAGAGAGAGAGATGGGGGATAAGCAGAAGCCAGATTGCTGTCGGTTGAGCAGTGGGAGGGATACTTTATCTTCTGAGACAAGAGGGAAGGAAATAAGGATGAATGCAGATGTTTATCACAATGGAAATATGCAAATGTGGGCACATGGAAATAATACAACAGCAGGATACCTACGCGCAAGTGAAATAGTTATAAGGACAAACAATGCGTAAAAGAGCTCCTTAATCATTATTTCACACAGTCAGAATAGCTATTGGTGTCCAGGATATAGCGTCAACCTCAAATGCAGCTGTAAGTAAAACATTAATTTACTTTCTACAGTTGTCAGTACAGAGCACTATAGTGAGTAGTCACACAAGAATTTGGATATTGAGTAAATAAGATTTCCCTCAGAGTTGAGCAATATATTTATACATAATCGACTTATAGGCAAAGTCACCTGAAAGACAATTCCTGCCAAGTCCGCAGGATTTGAAATGCTTTATGAATAAATTAACAGAGCTAATGAAAGAATGTATTAATAAAAAAGGGAAGGGAGTATTGATAGGCTAGGAAAGTAGAGTAACCACAACAACCCGGGAAAACCACCCAAATACAGGGAGGAGTATGTTTGTTCTGCTGGCAGGGCTATTCCTGATGGGAACACCACAGAGAAAATATATGCATAGAAATTATAATTCAACTTGTAGATAGAGTACCATGGGGATTAAGAGGAAAAGGAGACGACTCCTAATTGATCCTGGAGGCAGGGGGAAAAAATTGTCAGGTTTATGGAAGAATTTGCTGCTGTTCTACAAGTTTTTCATCTCTGTCTGTGTTTAGTTTTCCCAAACCAGGTTACCAAACTTCTTTCTTGTCAGAGGACTCAGAGGAAGATTGTACTGAAAATGCAGCTCTCAACATCACTTCCTTTCAGCAAGATTACAGCTAAATTTCAACAAATTCACCAGCTTAGAGGCAGAATATGCTCTTTCCCATGACCTCATAGGAATTCCCATCAGTTTGGCCCTCCTTGTGGAATAGTATCAAATCTCTTCCTTCTGATTTTCACAACAGGCTTCCAGGTAGGAATAACTGATGTCATTGTTACTATTTAAGGGTGAGATCTTGAGACAGTGGAAACAAGTAGCAAGGTTATACTACCTGTGATAATCAAAAATCCAGGACCAAAGCAGGGAAGAGACACATCTATGATTTCTCTGCAGAGAGAAATGGAATATAATGTAGGTGAAAGAAAATCTCTTCCTCTTAGTTTTAGAAAAACAAGGAAGGTATTAACATGTGCATTGCACATGTACACCTGGGAGCACTCAGTAATCAGTAACAGAAATGAGCAGGTAGAACTTGACTTTAAAGACCTACAAAGGAAAAGGAATTTGGGGGCTTTAGGGCAGGGGAGGCAAGAAATATAAAAGGGACCAGGAAACTTGAGGTAAACAGGGTTGTTTAGTAAGGTTTGTATTGCAGATCTGAGTTGGTGCTTTCTTCACTGATAAGAGCTGTTAAGAGTCCTCCTCTTCCTGGTAGAAGAGAATGAGACACTTCTACAAATGAAAATTTGTAAATAGCTACAGGGCTTCTTCAGATCATACTCAGCATGTTAGTTTCGGCATGGTGCTAAAAAACAACAAAAACTCCACACAAATAGGACTTCAAAATTTAGAGACAGTTATTACTCATTTTTTCATTTTTATTATGGTAAAATACATAAAATATTTCCCATTTTAACCATTTTTCAGTTCAGTTCAGTCACTCAGTCGTGTCCGACTCTTTGCGACCCCATGAATCACAGCACACCAGGCCTCCCTGTCCATCACCAACTCCCGGAGTTTACTCAGACTCACGTCCATCGAGTCTGTGATGCCATCCAGCCATCTCATCCTCTGTCATCACCTTCTCCTCTTGCCCCCAATCCCTCCCAGCATCAAAGTCTTTTCTAATGAGTCAACTCTTCGCATGAGGTGGCCAAAGTACTGGAGCTTCAGCTTTAGCATCATTCCTTCCAAAGAAATCCCAGGGCTGATCTCCTTCAGAATGGACTGGTTGGATCTCCTTGCAGTCCAAGGGACTCTCAAGAGTCTTCAACACCACAGTTCAAAAGCATCAATTCTTCAGTGCTCAGCTTTCTTCACAGTCCAACTCAAACATCCATACATGACTACTGGAAAAACCATAGCCTTGACTAGACGGACATTTGTTGGCAAAGTAATGTCTCTGCTTTTGAATATGCTATCTAGGTTGGTCATAACTTTTCTTCCAAGGAGTAAGCATCTTTTAACTTCATGGCTGCAGTCACCATCTGCAGTGATTTTGGAGCCCAAGAAAATAAAGTCTGACATTGTTTCCACTGTTTCCCCATCTATTTCCCATGAAGTGATGGGACCAGATGCCATGATCTTTGTTTTCTGAATGTTGAGTTTTAAGCCAACTTTTTCACTCTCCTCTTTCACTTTCATCAAGAGGCTTTTTAGTTCCTCTTCACTTTCTGCCATAAGGGTGGTGTCATCTGCATATCTGAGGTTTCTCCTGGCAATCTTGCTTCCAGCTTGTGCTTCTTCCAGTTCAGCATTTCTCATGATGCACTCTGCATAGAAGTTAAATGAGCAGAGTGACAATATACAGCCTTGACGTACTCCTTTTCCTATTTGAAACCAGTCTGTTGTTCCATGTCCAGTTCTAACTGCTGCTTCCTGACCTGCATACAGATTTCTCAAGAGGCGGGTCAGGTGGTCTGGTATTCCCATCTCTTGAAGAATTTTCCACAGTTTATTGTGATCCACATAGTCAAAGGCTTTGGCATAGTCAATAAAACAGAAATAGATGTTTTTCTGGGACTCTCTTGCTTTTTCCATGATCCAGCAGATGTTGTCAATTTGATCTCTGGTTCCTCTGCCTTTTCTAAAACCAGCTTGAACATCAGGAAGTTCACGGTTCACATATTGCTGAAGCCTGGCTCGGAGAATTTTGAGCGTTACTTACTAGCATGTGAGATGAGTGCAATTGTGTGGTAGTTTGAGCATTCTTTGGCATTGCCTTAACCATTTTTAAGTGGTATGAAATATATTCATAATTTTGTACAAACATCACCACTATCTATTTCCATACTCTTTTCGTCTTGTGAAACTGAAACTCTATCCATTAAGGGATAACTCCCCATTTGCTCCCATCCCCACAGCCCCTCATAACCACTATTCTACTTTATCTCTCTGTGATTTCAACTCCAAGTACCTCATATAAATGGAATCATGAATATTGTCTTTTTGTGAATGGCTTGATTTATTTAGCATAATGTCTTCAAGGTTCATTTATGTTATAGCATATATCAGAATTTTCTTCCTTTTTAAGTCTGAATAATGCTTATTGTGTGTGTATACCACATTTTGCTTATCCATTTATCAGTTGATGGACACTTGGGTTGCTTCCATGTTTTAACTATTGTGAATAATGCTGCTTTGGTCATGGATATACAAATATGTCTTCAAAATTCTACTTTCAATTCTTTAGGGTATATACGAAGTGGAATTGCTGGATCACATGGTAATTTTATTTTACTTTTTTGAGTAAACACCATACTATTTCCATAATGGAAACAGGATTTTACATTTCCACAAATAGTGCAGAAGGATTCCAATATCTCCACATCCTAATAGCTATCATAATGTGAGGTAGGCTCTCATTGTACTTTTGATTTTCATTTCCCTAATGATTGGTGATGCTGAGCATCTTTTCATATTTTTATTGGTCATTTGTGTATCTTTCTTGGAGAATGTCTATTCAAACCCTTTGCTCATATTGTAATTGCATTGCCTTTTTAATAATTGAGTTTTAGGAGTCCTCTGCATGTTCTGCTTATTACTCTTTTATCAGATATATGATTTCCAAATTTTTTTTATTCTTTGGGTTACCTTTTTTTGCTCTGTTGATATCTTTTCATGCACATATTTTTTTTTTTCATTTTCATGAAATTCAGTTTGTCTATTATTGTTTTGTTTTCTGTGCCTTTGGTGTCATATCCAGGAAATCATTGCCAAATCCAGTGGTGTAAAACTTTTGCCCTATGTTTTCTTAGGTCTTACATTTTGATCTTTGATCCATATTTTGGTTAGCTTTTGTGTATGATATTAGGTAAGGATTCAGCTTCATTCTTCTGTATGTGGATATTCAGTTTTACCAGTACAGTTTGTTGGAAAGACTATCTTTCCTCATTGAATGGTTTTGGCACCTTGGTCAAAAGTCAGTTGACCATATATGATGGAGTTTATTTCTCGGCTCTCTGTTCTGTTCCACTAGTCAATAGGTCTGTTTTTATGCCAATACTATACCATACTGTTTTGATTACAATTGCTTTATAGTTTCAAAATTAAGAATGTAGGCTCACCAGCTTTTACTCTCCTTTTTCAAAATTGCATTGGCTATTTAGGATCCCTTGAGATTCTATATGAACTTTAGCATAGATCTTTCTACTTCTACAAAAAAAAAATTGCTGGAATTTTGTTTTTTTTTTTTTTTTTTTTTTTTTTTTNATTACTGTATTGGTTTTGCCAAACATTGACATGAATTCACCACGAGTGTACAAGCGTTCCCAAACATGAATCCCCTCCCACCTCCCACCCCATGCCCTCCCTCTGGGTCCTCTCCTGGAATTTTGATGAGGATGTATTGGATCTGTAGATTGATTTTGGTAGTATAGACTTCTTAGTAGAAGAAGTCTTCCAATCCATGAACATGGAATCTGTTTCTATTTATTCATGACTTCTTTAATTTCTTTCTATGCTTTGTAGTTTTCATTGTATGAATCTTTTAGCTTCTTGGTTAATTTCTAAGTATTTTATTCTTTTTGATGCTATTGTAAATTGTTTTCATAGTTTTCTTTTCAGATTGTTCAGTATCAATATATAGAAACACAACTTGGTTTTGTGTTTTAACATTTTATGCTGCTAATTTGCTGAATTTATTTATTAGTTTTAACAGGTTGTTGTGTGTGCATGTGTGAAATGTTTAGAGCTTCTATATTAGTATTATATCATCTGAGAACAGAAATAGTTTTACTTCTTCCTTTCCAATTTGGATGCTTTTTGTTCCTTTTTCTTATCTAAGTGCTCTGGCTAGAATTTTTAACTGTAGTTATCCTTAGCTTTAAAGAATTTTTGTAACTTCATTAATTCTCTGTTGCTTGTTGTCAATGAAAAATTCATCAGTCAGGGACTTCCCTGGTGGGCCGTAGTTAGAATCTGCCTTGCAATGCAAGGGATGGAGGTTCAATCCCTGGTCAGGGAACTAAAATGCCACATGCCACAGAGCAAGTAAACCCATGCACCACAACTCAGACACAACACAGCCCCCAAAATATGTAAAACAAGAAACTATTATTTAAAAATTAATCAATCAATCTAAAAAGAAATGGAAATTTTTATTCAAGCCAAATATGAAGATTATAACTCTGGAAGAGCATCTCAGAAAGCTATGAGAACTGTCCCACCCATTAGAAGTCAAGGCACAGTTATGTCAGTTTTTTGAGACAGAGGACTGTACATTAAACGATGTATTGACAGTTTACACAATCCAGATGTAAGTGATATTGTGGCCCCTTATAAAATCAAGGCAAAATATTATCTTTTAAGGAGTTGCCTTGTTGATACTGTAAAAATGTTGCTCTTTTCAATTGAGCAGGTATGTCTGTTGATGGGGAGGTTTGGTTGGTGCATAACTTAGAAATATTATGCAGTGGAGGAGAGGAAGCCAAAGTGCAGAGAAAATTTTTTGTTTAAATTTTTCTTGTCTTGCCATAAAATATGAATTTCATTTCACACTGTTACTGCTCACATTGTTTCGCTTTGTCTGTTTTTCAGTTTTTGCAGTTAATCAAGCAGTCTTAAGAGTTGGGGGCTGGTGCTAGATAAAAAAAAAAGGACAAAGAGGCAAAGATAGTTCAGGTCTTGATTGTAGCCACCAATCAAAAAACCTTTACATGTGCTCAGAAAAGCTCAAGTAAGCATGGATTTTTCTGCACTGATATTTTGACCATACCCATTAGGTCAGTTCATAATTCAGTAAAACAGAGCATCATTTTTTAAAATTTTTATTTTATATTGGAGTATAGTTGACTAGCAGTGTTCTGTGTTAGTTCTAGGTATACAGCCAAGTGATTCAGTTATGAATATACATGTATCGATACTTTCTAAAACTCTTTTCTCATTTAGATTATTACAGAATTTTAAGCAGAGTCCCCTGTGCTATAGAGTAGGTCTTTGTTGGTTATATATCTTAAATATAGTAGTGTATATATGTCAATCCCAAACTCCCAATTTATACCTCCCCTTTATTACATTTCCCCTTTGGTAACCACAAGTTTGTTCACTAATTGCACAGTCTATGATTTGGCATTATCTAATTCTTAGAAGAGTCATGTACAGGGTTTATTTACAGAAGAGAAAACTAAAATTCAAAAATATTGGTGATAAATATGTGACTTATAGGGCTAAAAGTTCAGTTCTGATTCCATAATCCTTTTCACAATGCTACAGTGTTTTCATATTACTTTCTTTATTATTATGGTTGTTATTTTTGGTTGTACTGGGTCTTTGTTGCTGCATGCAGGCTTTCTCTAGTTGTGGAGGGTAGGGGCTATTCTCTAGTTGTGATGCATGAGCTTCTCATTGTGGCGGCTTTTCTTGTCATGGAGCACATGCTCTAGGGAGCATGGGCTTCAGTACTTGTGGCACAGCAGCTTAGTTGACCGGGCGTGTGGAATCCTTCCAGACCAGGTATCAAACCCATGTCTCCTGCATTGGGAGGCAGATTCGCATCCACTGCACCACCAGGGAAGTCCCATTTTACTTTCATACTAGCAAGTGTTTGTTTGAAAACAGAGGAAAAGGAAATGACTAAAGTCACAATGATCTGTAAAGTGATTTTAAAATGCTATTTGTACATATTTCAAATTTGAGTTTGAGTTCTAAGAATTTTTGGTTCATGGAAAGAAACTGCTCAGCAGTCACTGTAATAATATCTAATAGTATTAGATGCTTGTGCCTGCGTGCTAAATCATTTCCGTTGTGTCCAACTCTGTGCAATCCTATGGACCGTAGCCCACAAGCTCCTCTGTCCATGGAATCCTCCAGGCAAGAGTATTGGAGTGGGTTGCCATGTCCTCCTCCAGGGGATCTTCCCAACCCAGGGATTTAACTTGCATCTCTTAACGTCTTCTGCATGGGCACACAGGGTTCTTTACCTTGAGCGCCACCTGGAAAGTTTTGTCTAGCTATTATTGCTGTAGAAAACCCAGTAGCTTTGCCATTTAAAAGGGAAGATATTCTTTTGAGTGAATTCCCAAACACTATAGAGGTATCAAACTTGTATCACTACACAGATACAAAAACTAAAGTATTAAAAAAATTAAAATAAAATGTGTTTTGGTGATAGGATTGTGGATTTCACTTTCTTTAATTAAAAAAAAAGTCCTTTATTTGCTATCATCTTTGATTATTTTATAATAAATAAACATCAGGAATAAGATTATTATAAGAGAGTTTGCTTATGAATTGCTCTTCCAGCATCATTTGAAAAATGTTTTCCTGAGCCTTGGGACTGATTGAATTATGGATAAACTTACTCAGTTTCTTAGAATTAATTTTTTGGACACATTTTATAACACAAATCCTTTGATCTATGCTGAGATAGTAAATTCTGTCTCCCAGACAACTTTGTGTAAATCAAAGCTGAAGGTCAGACCAAAGTTAATGTATTACATTAAAGCAAAATAGGATTGCTTTGCATTTCAATTGGTGTTACTAATTTTATGTGTCTAAAATGTCAGTATTACCATTGTTGGTTAATTCTAGATAATTTGAATCTCTTGTACAGTTAGTCTAAAGCATTTTATAAAAGAAAAATTAAGCTTTAAAAATTAAACAGTAATTAAACAAAAGAATCAAGTGACAAATTTTATCTTCATTATTAATAGAAGACATTGAAATCTAAACACCAATGAGATAGCATCAGTTCAGTTCAGTTCAGTTGCTCAGTCGAGCATCAGTCACCTATAAAATAAGCAGATTTAGAAAATAATAATCAGCACCAGTAAGGGTACAGAGAACTGTTTCCTATTTTGGTTCCACATTTCTGTGTGTTTGTGCTGTGCTTAGTTGCTCAGTCCTGTCCAGCTCTGCAAACCCATGGACTGTAGCCTGCCAGGCTTCTCTGTCCATGGGGATTCTCCAGGCAAGAATATTGGAATGAGTTACCATGACCTCCTCCAGGGTGTCTTCCCAACCTAAGGTTCAAACCCAGACCTCCCTCATTGCAGGGGATTCTTTACCATATGAGCCAATAGGGAAGTCCACATTTCTCAGTTCAGTTCAGTTCAATCGCTCAGTCGTGTCCTACAGTTTGCGACCCCATGAATCAGCACACCAGGCCTCCCTGTCCATCACCAACTCCCAGAGTTTACCCAAACTCATGTCCATTGAGTCCGTGATGCCATCCAACCATCTCATCCTCTGTCGTCCCCTTCTCCTCCTGCCCCCAACCCATCCCAGCATCAGAGTCTTTTCCAATGAGGCAACTCTTCTCATGAGGTGGCCAAAGTACTGGAGTTTCAGCTTCAGCATCAGTCTTTCCAATCAACACCCAGGACCGATCTCCTTTAGGATGGACTGGTTGGATCTCCTTGCAGTCCAAGGAACTCTCAAGAGTCTTCTCCAACACCACAGTTCAAAAGCATCAATTCTTCAGTGCTCAGCTTTCTTCACAGTCCAACTCTCACATCCATACATGACTACTGGAAAAACCATAGCCTNATACAGCCTTGACGTACTCCTTTTCCTATTCGGAACCAGTCTGTTGTTCCATGTCTAGTTCTTGTCATGTTGCTTCCTGACCTGCATACAGGTTTCTTAAGAGGCAGGTCAGCTGGTCTGGTATTCCCATCTCTTGAAGAATTTTCCACAGTTTATTGTGATCCACATAGTCAAAGGCTTTGGCATAGTCAATAAAGCAGAAATAGATGTTTTTCTGGAACTCTCTTGCTTTTTCAGTGATCCAGCAGCTGTTGGCAATTTGATCTCTGGTTCCTCTGCCTTTTCTACAACCAGCTTGAACATCTGGAAGTTCACAGTTCACGTATTGCTGAAGCCTGGCTTGGAGAATTTTGAGCATTACTTTACTAGAGTGTGAGATGAGTGCAATTGTGCGGTAGTGTGAGCATTCTTTGGCACTGTCTTTCTTTGGGATTGGAATGAAAACTGACCTTTTCCTGTCCTGTGGCCACTGCTGAGTTTTCCAAATGTGCTGGCATATTGAGTGCAGCACTTTCACAGCATCGTCTTTCAGATGATCTTTCACATTTCTACAGCCTTCTTAATCTCCTACCTAGACAATCTCAAAAACCTTCTTACTAGTATCCCTGATCCCAGTCTTTCAGTTCTTAAATCCAGTTTCCACACTGCAGCCTGAAAAGCTACCTAAAATTTAATTCTAACCATAATACTGCTTGTGTTTCTCAGCCTCTCAGTTTCCAAGGTAGAAAAGTCAGTTAATGATGTACCTGTAAAGAAATGGCTAAATGTATTATTACAGTTCAATTCTTCCATGGTTAGTGCTAAATCTAAGATTTGTTTCTCTGACAGCCACAGGAAGCCAAATTGAATTACAATGTTGTTCAATAAGTGTGGAGATGGGGGTTGTTAATATAGGGACAACAGTTATGCAGTTCAAATGATTAAGGGAATCAGGTTAAAGAAGCTTGGAGTTCTCACCTCCTCAGCCATTTTCATTAATCTGAACATTCTCTGCCTGGGCAGTTTTTGGATGGATGTTAACAACTTTGTATTGGAGGACTTCATATTCTCTACCCCAAACAGAATTTACCATTTGGTTGTATGAGAGAGGCAAAACTTCTCCTCTACCCTCTTAGAGTCTGTGACTGAACCTGAGAATTAAATTGATATAGACAGAGTAACATGAGAAAAGCATATAAATTTTATTTTCACGTGTGCATCAATGTCTTCACAGGAAAATGAAGACCAACAAGGTATTTAGGCCTATGTGATAAGCACATAGATACTAAGTATATATATAAAAGAAAAAATAGGAACAGGTCTGTCCAGGTCATAGGTATCCCCAGAACATCAAATAGTGCTTTGCACAGAGTAGATACTCAAATATTTCTTAAATTAGTGACTTTGTATGAGTAAAACCTGGATACTATGTAGAACTACAGGACTAAAGAGTTTGGGAATGTCCCNCTGTCCAGGTCATAGGTATCCCCAGAACATCAAATAGTGCTTTGCACAGAGTAGATATTCAAATATTTCTTAAATTAGTGACTTTGTATGAGTAAAACCTGGATACTATGTAGAACTACAGGACTAAAGAGTTTGGGAATGTCCCAAAGATACTATTAATAGATTGTACACACTTTAGTAATTGTAAAAGTACCTAAAATACATGGGGAGAATACACAAAGGCAGAGAAGGGTCGTTTTAACAAGGTTTGTTTGGGCGGTTTCTTTGCAACCTTGACTCTCTGTTCCTGATGATAAGAATTTCTCCTCCTCCATGTACAGGAAGGGCATCTCTTCTTGGGAGTTTTCTCTCCTATTTTCACAAAGAAAAGGGAAGGTCAGTGTAGCTTTCTTATGTCTGTTGTTTTTCTAGTATTTGTAACTCAAAACAGTTAATGTCCCAAATTGGTATATTTTGGCATGTTTTGAACCCCTACATTTATATCATCTTCCTAAATAAGGTATAATACCACTGCTTAGAGTTTTATTTATTAAAGTTTGGTCACATTCCATATTTTGCACCTAGTTTGTTTAGACTAGAGTTTGGGACATCCCCAAACTCTTTAGTCCTGTAGTTCTGCATAGTCTCCAGGTTTTACTCATACAAAGTCACTAATTTAAGAAATATTTGAGTGTCTACTCTGTGCAAAGCACTATTTGATGTTCTGGGGATACCTATGACCTGGACAGACCTGTTCCTATTTTTTTTTTTAAGCCATAAGAGTAGCTTTCCAGAGAGCAACCTTATTTTTCTTATTATTATGTTCTCAGGTGGCCCTTCACTATTGATACTATTTCCAAAAATAAATCATTGGGAAGTTTGTTAAAAACTTCATCATCATTTTGTATCATAAATAACCCCCTTCCGGTTGTCTATAGCACCTTGGTTGGCTTTTCTTAAAATGTAGCACTGAGGATGACCCTAGGTTTGCCATTATCCTTAAATTTAACACTAGATAATTTTAGAAAACATGTAGAGTAATAGTCTTTGCATTTAATCAATATTAGTGAATTTAAAATTAGAGGTATAGAGTGTGACGATTATCATTAAATTGTATGGTACATTCGATACTTCTCTCATTCTTCATTCACCTGACGGTGTTGAACTTTTATCTGAACCCTGTGTTTTGAGCAGCAGTGGTTCAGAAATCCTTGTATGTTCTCATGTTCTGGGAAATGCCTAGCTGCAAAGCTCAACTAACTCTGCCTCTGTCATTCTTCATAACCCCTTCATGGCAGATGACACTCTTGCTTATTTGCCTCTATAGAGTCCCAGGCCCCTCCCTGTTCTTCAAGACATCCCTCATTAAATAGTCTCTTTACTGCTATCTTACAGATGAATAATTTCCTCAGTGGTCTAGTACATTTTGTCTTTCACACACCAAATCATAATGCTCAATGCTGCCTTAACACAGAGTTGGTTGTGTTTTTATGAGGATTGTTGTCATTATTTAGTCACTCGGTCGTGTCTGACTCTTTGCAATTCCATGGACTCTAGCCCATCAGGCTCCACTGTCCATGGGATTCTCCAGGCAAGAATAGTGGAGTGGTGATGAGTTAATATTTGTATAGCACTTTGAAAGATGTCAGACATCTAGTACATGTTCAACAATTTATCATCCTTAAGATGTGTATTATCTACACTAATAATCATTATTATTTCATTGTTGTAACTCCTGATAAACGTTAGGGAAATTTTTATTCAAATTGTTAAAGAAAGTGTTATTCATGACCTTTGTTGAAGGTGGTAAGTAAGGTAGATGTTATTCAAGGGAG
Organism: Redunca redunca; assembly: GCA_006410935.1. Taxonomy (NCBI): domain Eukaryota; kingdom Metazoa; phylum Chordata; class Mammalia; order Artiodactyla; family Bovidae; genus Redunca; species Redunca redunca. Next base: position 246,508 of record SJYQ01005435.1, read on the forward strand.
ATCATTGTAGAGGATATAGAGACAACCGCAGCAGGATCTTGCAGCGGGAGACAGAGATTAGACAACTCCTACCAAAGCATAGGCAAGGGGAACTTTTAGCCAAGGAAGAGAGTTGGGTGGGGGAGATTATTACTAATAGGAAGCATCAGGAGTGGGGGTAGGGGGGATTCTGGTTAAACTGACCTAACAGGATTCTTGCTGTAGGCAGGCCAGACACCACCTGGGGGATGGTGATAGATAAGGAACCACATTAGATATTGAGGGTGATCAGATATGAAGGATGGGGAATTCTAGTTAAAGTGACTTTAACATGATTCTTGATAAAGTTGGAAAATGCTGAAAGGAACACGGAAATCCAAAGTCAGGCCTAGTTGAAATAGAGTTCCATGAAAACTAAGTAGAGTCTGGTCAAGGAGAGAATCTTTGTCATCAGGGAAGGAGGTCTGGAAAAATAAACTCATCTATATATCTTATTTTTAGTGCTACAGTCTGACCTAAATAACCCAGAATAGGAGGAACAGGAAAAGTTCAAAGGGGAGATATGTGCAGTGGAAGGATGGCAAGGTTGAGAGAAGGAGAAATATATGGTCCATTCCTCAGAATTAATGTTCTTCTAGATTCTTAATGCTACTTCCGCACAGTAGAGTAAGCACCTTCCCTTCCAATCGTATCACGTGAAATGCAAATCCTCAGTCTAATTCCTTTCCCCAATTCACAGCATTACCTAGCAGAGACCTCTTCCTTCTCCATGGATACCCTCAGCCTACAGCAGTATTTTCTTCCTCTATACTTGTATCTTCCTTACTCTAAGGTAATTTAACAGCCCCCAACTCCCTTAATCCTTATTTCTTTCCTTCCTTGATTCTGAAGATCTCCATCTCCATTCTATTAGCCAGACACCTGCAGAGCCTATACTTCTCATTACAATGAGCAAACCTCTGATTCTTTCAATCAGAAATCCCTCCTTTTCGACAGAATTTCCTTTTTACATGCCACATTTTCATTTTTACCTTACAGAGTCTAACTTGCTTTTTACCTTTATCATGAATTTCAGTTACCTACCCATTCCCTCTTTCTCCAGTTAAAAGTAACTTTCTTCCCAAGACTCTCTTCAAAATCTAGTGCATCAAATGTGTGTTCAGATTCAGAGAAAAGAAACCCCAATTTAAAGTGGCTAACGTCACAATCCTCTGAGAGCTGTAAATGGTTAAAAGTAAACTGAGATAGTGATCATTTAGTCTTTGGAGTTGGCATTTAAGCTATGAGAGATTGTCTCCGGTTCTAAGCAGCTTTGTCTATCTACCTCCATGTGGATTATAAATATTATTATTTCCTGTGTGCTAAGATATGGAAAAGGATGCCAAGTACTGGCTTAAAGGAGTACAAGCTTCTTGTCTCACTGACACAAACCTTGGGATAGGCAGTTCCAGGAGGATGTTATGGCTTCTGCCTTTTTGGTCTATCATCTTTATCTTGCTCTCATTTGTTCTCTTACTTGTTGCCTTATGGTACCAAATGGCATCAGTGCCTCCAGTTCTTGAAACCAAAAACCAGGCAAAAATAAGAGAGGGAAAATTGTGATGCTAAATCACATTTGCGTATGCCTCGTGGGGTAGAACCATGACTTCAGTTTCAAGAAATGCTGAGGAATTGAGTGTTTAGGTTTTACAACTGCAGCAGTAGAGTCGGATAACAAAAAGTCAAGGAAGTGGGTGGAATGGGCATTATGTGAACCAATCTATCATATTCGAAACACCAGGATTCCAAGGCGATAATATTTAATACAGCCATTTCTAGCAGAATTTCAATACCCTAGACTTTCCTAAACATGCCATGGACTTGTGTATCTCACCAAACCATGAATCTTTACTAGTGCCTGCTTCTGGTCTCTTGTGGAAAAGCAGGATGGTGCTAGAGGGAAAATCCAGTTACTAGTTCTCACTTTCCAGCTGAAATCTTGCAGCTTAGCTTTTGTAGCACTCCTACCTGTGGTGATTATGGGTCTTTCTTTAAAATACCCATCTTTTTTTTTCATAGGGACAAAAATAATATCCAGACTGTCATGTCTTATCTCATGTCAGAATCCCCTTTATGCTGTGAACACAAATAACAGAAGCAGAAAGGAGAATGGGACCAGTTCAGGAACCCAGTCAAGTGGCAAAAGTATCAAGACTGAAAAGAGAGCCATTGTGAAAACTTCAAATGAGAGACTAATCAGAATTGCAGCTACTATCACATTGACAACAGTGTGAAGAGGCAGGGCAGGAAATTAAGAGGATTTGCACCACATCCCTGAGAAGGAAATGGCACCCCACTCCAGTACTCTTGCCTGGAAAATCCCATAGGCAGAGGAGCCTGGTAGGCTGCAGCCTATGGGGTCGCTAAGAGTTGGACACGACTGAGTGACTTCACTTTCACGTTTCACTTTCATGCATTGGAGAAGGAAGTGGCAACCCACTCCAGTGTTCTTGCCTGGAGAATCCCAGGGACAGGGGAGCCTGGTGGGCTGCCGTCTATGGGGTCGCACAGAGTCGGACATGACTGAAGTGACTTAGCAGCAGCAGCCCCACATCCAAATACAACTGGGAGGGCTGCATTGTTTTCTAACTTGCACTGTGCTCTAACCTGGTCACTCTTGAAGGCTTCTATCCTGCCCCCAAGAATATACCACAGATGTCCTTAAAAGTCACAGCACTCTGAGCCCATCACATGACCGATTAATCCAACTAATTACCTTCACTATAGTTTCTCCTAAGTTTCTATGTCTTTCCTCGACATTTCACTGTTTTGGTCCTACAATTCTAAGTACTCACCGAATAACCCCAGTCGGATGGTTACGGTCTGCACTGGAACTTTAGAGTGACATCTGGAACAACACAGGAAAGTCACCTGCCCTACCATCTGAAAAATTAAATTCCAGTTGGTAAGGCACAAGCTGTGAAAAGCTTCTTGCACAGACTACTGGGAGGAAGAAAGTTGCAAGATATTTTGAGATAGAACTAGGGTAGAATCTTGACACCTTGGTTTAGAAGAGTAGGAATTGAAAAGAAAATTTCCATTTCAAAGCTGCCAATGTTTTTTTTGTTGTTGTTTGTTTCAAAAAGACATGGAACCACATTTGGGACAAACAGCACCTTTGTTCTAATTAAGCCTCTTGAGTATTTTGTTATGTAAATATACAGCAAAGACTACAATTTTTAAAAGAAGGGCTTATTTAATTATGTAAAAGATTGTTCACTTAGTAGACAAGAGTTGAGTTTCGACAAATTTGGCTCCCTTGAGTAAGTCTTTCCCCTGGGACTGACTCCTTTATACCTGAAAAGTTGCTTTTCTTGGGAGATGTGAGTTGAGAACATTGCTGGTAGAAGATAAGAAACTGGAGGCCAGAGGGTGAAGGAACTGTTTACGTAAGACTTAATCTGAGCCCTGGGCATGAACAGTGCCTCTTTCAGCTCCAGATGGTGAAGTGTGATACAGAGGAGGCAGCCGCCTGTGCGCAGAAATTTTCATTGACTAACACCCTGAGCAATGACAGCTTCTAGAACCTCAGACCTGGAAACAGCAGGCGGTGCTTCCTGGCCCCTCTCTATCTCTCTCTCATGTCTTACCACATCTATAACTCTGCTATCTTTCTGTGATTTCATTATCTCCACAAGATAAGAAATAAGACACCTGGCATTTATTTTCACAAACTTCTAACTCCAGGATTCAAAAATAAGGCTTTCCTTGCTATCTGCATCTAGAACAGTTTGGTGAAACATTGTGACTGGGATCATATGACTTGTCTCCCCAGAGGAAGAAGTATTCTGATTGACCTGGTCTGAGCTACATGCCCAGGAATATAAGCTTTGCCACCAGAAAGTATGATGGGAGTTGGCCAGGAATCTGACTGGTGCACTTGGCAGCTAAATACAATAGCTAGCACTTGCATTATGTGAAAAGCTGAGTAAGATTTATTTCCCAACTCTGAGCATATCTTCACTGCTTCAGAGCCCCATCTGTGCTGCCCTGTACTCTCAGGCAAGCCCTTAAGGAAAGAGAGAACAGGCGTGTTGTTCAAATGCTTTAAGAAGGACATCCAGATATTTGTAAAAGAAGGAATGAATGAAAATTGAGGCCATTTTTTTCTGGATCATTCCCTTCTTTCACTTTATTCACCCTGATCCTTTTCTTCATGCAATTAGGTTGTCTACGGCAAGGGAACAGTAAGAGGAACAGTCTTGTCTGCCTTGGATCTTGACTGAATAATAGAGGAAGAGGTTTGAGGAACACAATTACAGTTTGACTTCAACAACTCGAACCATTTAACCTCCATTTGGATTTTTAAATATGCAAATCAGTCAGCATGAGTGTGATCAAGTTTAAACTATTAAAAGACTATAGAATCAGAGTAGACTTTTAATATGTACCATTTTTATTGAAAAAATCATGAAATTTAGTTTTTAAAAAGAAGAAAACCAGTCTGACTCTGTGACAGTAATATAATTGCAACCATTAAAAGAATCGTTTACCACAGATTCCTAATTATCATTCAGGACAGTAACAATTATGCATTGTTAAGTGTCAAATTTACTGTGCAAATTCTTTTTATTTCCCGTTTTAGTGAGCTATAACAGCCATATAACATTGTATTAGTTTAAGGTATATACATATTTGATACACATATATACAGTGAAATGATTACCACAGTATTTAACATCCATCACCTCACATAGTTATAGTGTTTTCCTTGGATCTTCTTTTTATTTTTATTTATTTAATTTATTTTTAATTGGAGGGTAATTGCTTTACAATGTTGCATTGGTTTCTGCTGTACAACAATGTGAGTCAGCTAGACATATGCATTTATCCCCTCCCTCAAAACCTTTCTCCTACCACCCCCTGATCCCACTTCTCTAGGTCATCACAGACCACCAGGCTGAGCTCCCTGTTGCTATACAGCTGCTTCCCGCTAGCGATCTAGTGTACACATTGTAGGGTATGTCTGTCAATGCTACTCTCCAGTTCCTGGATCCTGTTAAGATACACTCTCTTAGCAACTTTCAAAAAAACAACACAGTGCTGTTAACTGTCGTCACCATGCTGTACATTACTTCCCCAGAATTTTTTATAACTTGAAGTCTTTATGTTTTTAGCCACCTTCACCTATTTCCCCTACTCCTTATGAGGGATATTGAAAGTGAAAGTGAAAGTCCCTCAGTTCGCTTCAGTTTAGTCACTCAGTCATGTCTGACTCTTTGCGACCACTGAATTGCAGCACGCCAGACCTCCCTGTCCATCACCAACTCCCGGAGTTTACTCAACTCATGTTGAGTAAACCATCAAGTCAGTGATGCCATCCAGCCATCTCATCCTGTCGTCCCCTTCTCCTCCTGCCCCCAAACCCTCCCAGCATCAGGGTCTTTTCCAATGAGGCAACTCTTCGCATGAGGTGGCCAAAGTATTGGAGTTTCAGCTTTAGCATGAGTCCTTCCAATGAACACTCAGGACTGGTCTCCTTTAGGATGGACTGGTTGGATCTCCTTGCAATCCAAGGCACTCTCAAGAGTCTTTTCCAACACCACAGTTCAAAAGCATCAATTCTTCGGCACTCAGCTTTCTTCACAGTCCAACTCTCACATCCATACATGACCACTGGGAAAACCATAGCCTTGACTAGATGAACCTTAGCCGGCAAAGTAATGTCTCTGCTTTTGAACATGCTATCTAGGTTGGTCATAAGTTTTCTTCCAAGGAGTAAGCGTCTTTTAATCTCATGGCTGCAATCACCATCTGCAGTGATTTTGGAGCCCCCCAAAATAAAGTCTGGCACTGTTTCCACTGTTTCCCCATCTATTTCCCATGAAGTGATGGGACCGGATGCCATAATCTTCGTTTTCTGAATGTTGAGCTTTAAGCCAACTTTTTCACTCTCCTCTTTCACTTTCATCAAGAGGCTTTTGAGTTCCTCTTAACTTTCTGCCATAAGGGTGGTGTCCTCTGCATATCTGAGGTTATTGATATTTCTCCCAGCAATCTTGATCCCAGCTTGTGTTTCTTCCAGTCCAGCGTTTCTCATGATGTACTCTGCATATAAGGTAAATAAGCAAGGTGACAATATACGGCCTTGATGTAGTCCTTTTCCTATTTGGAACCAGTCTGTTGTTCCATGTCCAGTTCTAACTGTTGCTTCCTGACCTGCATACAGGTTTCTCAAGAGGCAGGTCAGCTGGTCTGAAAGTCGCTCAGTCGCATCCAACTCTTTGGGACCCCATGGACTATACAATCCATGGAATTCTCCAGGAGAGAATACTGGAGTGTACAGCCATTCCCTTCTCCAGGGGATCTTCCCAACCCAGAGATCAAACCCAGGTCTCCCGCATTGCAGGCAGATTCTTTACCAGCTGAGCCACCAGGGAAGCCCTGAGGGATATTGGTCCATAATATTTATTTCATGTGGTGTCCTCATCTGGTTTTGGTATCAAGGTAATGTTGCAAAATGAGTTTGAGAGTGTTCCCTCCTCTTCTGGTTGTTGGAAGAGTTTGGCAAAGTCTGGTACTAATTCTTCTTTAAATGTTTGACAGAATACACCAGTGAAATCATCTGAGTCTGAACTCATCTTTGCTTGGAAATTTTTGGTTATTGATTCTATCTCCTTACCAGTAATTGGCCCATTCCAATTTTCTGTTTCTTCATGATTCAATCTTGGTAGGTTGTATGTTTCTAGAAATTTATGCATTTCTTCTCAATTATCCCTCTTATGTTCCTTTCATTAAGGGCTCTTTCCAGAGTTTTATCTTTTTAAAATTTAGAACACATTCCTCTGTTTCTGTTTTCCTTGTCTCTCTGTATTGCTTTTTGTACATCACGTACAATAGCGACCTCCCCCAGTCTTGATGGAGTGATCTCACGTAGGAGATGAACTTACTTGTTCAGCTTGACCAGAGCTCTTAGTTGTCTCTCAAGTGGAGGTTTTAAAAGTTGCAGCACCAGTTGTTGTGTTCAAACCCTTCACTCCTTAGGGAAAAGTGGAAGTTGTAAGTTCCCTCCCAGTTGTATGTTGCTCTGCCAGGTTAGGATTTATGGTAACACTGTGTTTCAGCATCTTTTAACCATTTTGATATGGGTACTTTCTTGTTCACCCAATGTGTAGGAGTCACTCAGCCAGTTTATGGATTTCTTTCTGAGAGAATTTCTCTGTGTGTAACTATATATTTGGTGTGTACATAACATACAGTTAAATAAATATTCTTTATGAAAAATTTACTATTCATAGTGTTACCTTTTATAACTATAATAAATTAATTTTCTATAAGAAGCACTATGGTAAGGTTACAATAAGATTATCTTTTAAAATTCAATGAGCAGGGAAAAAATTTCAGAATGGCAGTATATTACTGAAGGTTATATTTAGGTGCATATAACAGAAACAAGATTAAAATGGATTAATCAAAAAGTGTGCTTTTTTTAAACTTAAAACAAGAATTCTCAAAGTAGGCAGTCCAAGACTGGGGAAATGGCTCCATGATGCCCCCAGTTATTCAAGCTTCATTATGCTGGAATATATGTGACTTTCTTACTTTCAGCCCCAAAATGGTGGCTGCACTTCTAGCCTGTTTGCACTCCATGCAGGAAAAGGAAAGGAAAGGGAAAAAGGAAAGGTGATTGTCTTTTCCTAATCAAAAACCTTTTCACCAGTGCCTACCCAGTAATTTCTGCTGGCATCTCCTTGGCTGGAACTGGTTTACAGGTCCACTGTTTATCTGGGGGGATGAATATGTTAGCTTGATCCAAACAAAATTTTGAATTTTATTATTAAGAAATATGGGGACAATGGATATTTAATAGGCAACTAGTAGTGTATGCTATTTTTGTTCACCAAATAGATTAACCATGGCCACCTTTAAATGAAGAGGTAATAGGTAAGTCTTATACCTTCTTGTATTGCCCAAATTGTTTTCAATATGTCATATTATTTTAATTAGAAAAGAGCACAATAAAGTTACTTTTATTTTGTAGGGGAAAATAGGAAGTTTCAACAATTATTTTTATAGGCTGCACCAAAATATCTCTGATATTAAAATGTCTGCTTCAAATGATCATGTCAAAATACTCTTTTTTTTAATTGGAGGATAAGTGCTTTACAATGTTGTGTTGGTTCTGTCATACAATAATGCAAAATAGCCAGAAGTGTACATATGCCCCCTCCCTCCTGCCAATGTAGGAGATGCAGCTTCAATCCCTGGTCCGGGAAGATGCCCTGGAGGAGGGCATGGTGACCCACTCCAGTATCCTTGCCTGAAGAATCCCATGGACAGAGGAGCCTGGCAGGCTATAGTCCATAGGGTCACAGAGAGTGGGACACGGGTGAAGCGACTTAGTACACATGCATGCATACTTACAATCTCTGAACCTTAGTTAATAAAATAAGGGACATTACGGTCAACTCTCCAAGTTACTATAATATTTAAATGTGATAATATATATACAATACGTAGCTCAGTGATCATTAAACTGTAGCTTTTGTTAATAGTACCTAGATCACAGTGCATGCTAAGTCGCTTCAGTTGTGTCCACATTTCTTATATTTCCTGCATTTGGTAGGCGAGTTCTTTACCACTAGCACCACTGGGAAAACCCTTAGATACATGGTAGATGATATAAAATAGCTGTTTTGATTAACTATATGATTTGTTGATTTTACCTAGCTATATTTTTTGTGTTAGCTCATTTCTACTGAATATTTACTATGTAAGAGGAATCATGAGGCTTCTCAGGTGACTCAGTAGTAAAGAATCCACCTGCCAATTCAGGAGATGTGGGTTCGATCCCTGGGTTGGGAAGATCTCCTGGAGAAGGAAATGGCAACCCACTCCGGTATTCTTGCCTGGGAAATGCCATAGACAGAGGAGTCTGGCAGGCTACAGACCATGAGGTCACAAAGACAACTTGGTGACTGAGCAAGAGGAATCATACTAACTGTCTTATCTATATTAAGTCATTCAAACCTCAAAATAACCTGTGATGTACATGCTATTATCATCTATATTCTATAGATGAAAAACTGCTCCTTAGGGAAGTTAAGGAATTGACCAAAATTATATAGCTAGGATCTAGCAAAGCTTGAATTTAGATCTTTGCAGTTTGACCTGAAGTTTTTGTCCTTAACTAGTCTGCTGTAACACAAATCTAAGCCATTTTAAAATTATGAAATCATTATTACACTGGTTATAAATCAACTCATCCAAGAAGTTATTTTAATTTCTGAGTCTAGCAAAAAGAACTGAAGAATCAGCTGAAAACATTTTGAATAACATCCAGAAATTAGAACCTGTCATTGCAGTTTTTCCTAATGATATAACCCTGTTCAATAGTGCTGCATTGAATAACTTCTGAAAATTCTACTCTAAATTCTCAGCAGAATGTGGATTCATACTTTTTATAAATACCTAAAATGAAAGTTTTTCAAGTTAATTCATTTACTGATTACAATTTGACTAGGTCAGTCTAGAAAACTACTGTAAAAGAATCAAGCTATGAAAAAGAAGCAATCTATTACAAAACAGCAGTATAAATAGACATTCTTTCTCAGGTAATATACTGACATGACTCCATTCATAAGTATAAAATTAATAAAATGAGAAGAGAATAATGAGAGTTTAGTTTAAAAGATACTAGTTGAAGTCATTATATAAACAATTTACAAGTTATTTGAGCTGAATCTAAAAGAGTGAGTGAATGAAGTCGCTCAGTGTGTCTGACTCTTAGCGACCGCCTGGACTGTAGCCTACCAGGCTCCTCGGTCCGTGGAAGTCTCCAGGCAAGAATACTGGAGTGGGTTGCCATTTGAATCTAAAAGGACTATATTAATTGGAAAAATACATTGGTAAAAATTTTAGACAATGTTCTAGCAAGTATCTCTCTAAGGCTATTACAGTTACCAACACAAATAGATTAAGTTCAGTAAAAGTAAGTGCCTAACATGAAATTAGACTCCAAAAACCTGAATTATTACAAAGGCTGAATCTCAGGTTTGAACATCAGAATTAGAAAGTCAAATAGGTACCTTTAAAAAGCATCTGACTCTCACTGTTGTTGCTTTGTTGCTGTTCAGGCACTCAGTCATGTCCATCTCCTTGCGACCCATGGACTGCAGCATGCCAGGCTTTCCTGTCTTTCACCATTTCCCGAGTTTGCTCAAGCTCATGTCCATTAAGTTGGTGATGCCATCCAACCATCTCATCCTCTGCCATCCCTTTTCCCTCCTACCTTCAATCTTTCCCAGCATCAGGGTCTTTTCCAATGAGTCAGCTCTTTGCATCAGGTGGCCAAACTATTGGAACATCGGCTTCAGCATCAGTCCTTCCAATGAATTTTCAGGGTTGATTACCTTTAGGATTGACTGGTTTGATATCCTTGCAGTCCAAGGGACTCTCAAGAGTCTACTCCAGCACCACAGTTGGGAAGAATCAATTCTTCAGCACTCAACCTTCTTATAGTCATAGTTAAATTTTTGCTTTGGTAAATACTTTAACTTCTTAAAAAAAAAAAAATTGAGCGCCTAACATCTTCTTGCTGGCTACCAGGAAAAGGAAGAATTGTACAAGAAATTATTTTTTTTATATGTTCATGAGGTACAGAGGTACACAGAGGAGAGAAGGATTATATGCAGAGATCAGTAAAAAAGATTTAGCTGAGATATAACAGAAGACAGCTTTGAAAGATAAATAGAACTTTTCCAGGTGATTTCCATGAAGAAAAGCATTACAGGGAGAAGGACTAATATGAGCAAAGACACAGGTAGCATAAAACAATAGGATAATTTTGAGTAAATTGCATGGTCTTCAACACGGCTGAACGTGAATTTTGTGGAAAGAAATGTCACGAGAGGTAAAGCAGATGATTCACGGAGGATCTTATCTACTATAATTGTAGTCTGAGCTTTATTCAAGGTCAGTGGGGAGACACTGAAAGATTTATATCAGTGAAGTAATGTGGTCATCTGACATTTTAAATCAATCACTTCCATCACTTTGATGGAGGACTCTTGTATCATTATGAAATACCTTTCTATGCTTCTAGTAATACATCTTGCACTAAAACCTATTTTGATCTTAGCATAGCCATACCAGTTTTATTTTGTTTAGAGTCTGCAAGGTATGGACTTTGTAATCATAGTCTGTAACTATACAAACCCAAAGTTTGTACTTTGAACATTTCTGCATACTAATATGTAAAAAAAAAAAAAAAAAAGTTGCAACATATAGGTAGGGACTTTTACCTGATCTGACAATCTTATTCTTTAATTAGAATGTTAATCCATTTATTTATTTCATGTAAAGTTACTGCTATAACTGTTTGATTTCTATTTGTGTTCTATATTCCTTTTTTCTTTACATTCTTTATGCTTGAATTAGCTACATAATTTTTACTGTTAATTCTCCTCTTTCCCACCATTATCTTACTAGTTACATAATTTTTAAATTTTATTTTAGAGGTTACTCTGGAGCAGGGTTTCTCAGCCATGTTGTGACTGACATTTTGGACTGAAGAATTCTTTATGGGATAGGAGGAGGCTGTAAAAAAGATTTTTTTTAGCATCCATGGCTTCCACCCACCAGATAACAATAGTACCACCCATGCTCCTACAATCGTGACAGTCAAAAATGTCTTTAGACACTGTCACATATCCCCCAGGGGGCATGACCTCTCTTCTTGAGAATCACTGCTCTAGAGCTGGGCTGTCCAATATATTAGTTAGTAGCCACAGGTGAGAACTTGAAATGTGACTAGTCTAAATTGAGATGTGGAATAAAAAGTAAGACACCAGATTTTGAAGACTTAATATTATTTTAAGGATCCTCATTAATATTTTATTATAGATGTTATTATTAATAATTAAATTGAATACAAAGAATTACATTATTAT
>SJYQ01005435.1:269199-285124 GCA_006410935.1 Redunca redunca
AAAATTGTTTCTAATATATATCAGTAAAATTCTAATTTCTTTAATATACAAAAAACACTTGCTAATTAATTTTTAAAAAGCAACCACATAGACAAAACTTAACATAGAGTCTATATGTCATAGACTTATAAATAGATTTAACATATTTTATTTAACAAAGAAATGATACCAGCATAAAACACAATCTCCTTAATGAGTCTTAATTCTAGTAGGTAGGCCTGATGCGCAGCTGGTAAACCTTGTAGGGCAATACCAGTTGCTTATGACTGATGCCCTATCTGACTAATCAGAACTCACACCCTTTCTAGTTATTAAATATCCTCTCTGCCAGCAGAGGGTTGACAGACAGTAAACCAATAAATTTCAGGGTTTCTCAACCTTTGTGGTTTCTCAACCTTTGACATCCTGGGCTAGATAGTCCTTTATGTCAGGGACTGTCCTGTACATTGTAGGATGTTTCATAACATCTCTGGCCTCTCCCCCCTACATGCTAGCAGTAGCAACTGCTTCTCTCCAGTTGTGAGAACCAAAACTGTTTCTAGACTTTGTCAAATGCCCCTGCCCCTGTTGACAAACACCAGTATGTATAAACGCCCGGCAGAGTGTAAGGAAGAATTATAAAGGGAAATAAAATTGGCTGAAGAGAGGCAGGTGCTTCTTTCAACCGGGTGGTAGGGTAAGAGCTCTCTGAAAAGATGACAGCTGAGCAGCAACTTGAAATGAGGAAATCATCCTGTTTTATTAGAGGGAAAAGAATTCCAGGCAGAGGAAATAGTAAGAGCAAAGATTCTGAAAGCTAAACATGTCGGGCCTTGGTAAAGAATAGCAAGAAGGCCACCAGTTGGAGCAGAGGGAGACAGAGAGAGTGGGGTTGACAGACAAGGCCAGAGAGGAAGACAGGAGGCAGATCTTCTAGAATCTTGTAGGCTGCGGTGCATGTTCAGTCACTTCAGTTGTGTCCAACTCTTTTTGACCTGTGGACTGTAGCCCGGCAGGCTCCTCTGTCCATGGGATTCTCCAGGCAAGAAAACTGGAGTGGGTTGCCATGTCCTCCTCCAAGCGATCTTCCCGACCCAGGAATCAAACCCATATCTCCAGCATCTCCTAGATTGCAAGCAGGTTCTATACCCACTGAGTCAGCTGGGAAGCCTAGGCTGTGGTAAGAACTTCCAATTTTACTTTGGATAAAATGGAAAATGAAAGGAGGGTTTTGAGAGAAGACTGATGTAATCTATCTTATATTCATAGAAAAAAGGGATAAAAATAACTAAAAATCTTATGAAAAAATAATCAATTTCAGTTGTAATTAATTGAAAGGAGTTTAAAAATTGATATACCATTTTTTTTTTCCACCTAGGATATTAGCAAGGAAATGGCACCCCACTCCAGTATTCTTGCCTGGAAAATCCCATGGACAGAGGAGCCTGGCAGGCTACAGTCCATGGGGTCACAAAGAGTCAGACACGACTAAGCCACTTCACTTCACTTCAGGATATTAGCAAAGATTAAAAAGTTAAAACATCCAGAGAGAGTGAATCTTGAGGGGATAAGGAACATTTATCTGCTTTTAATGGATGTAAATTTGTACAACTTCATTAGAAGACAATTTGTTAATGCCTATTAAAATCTAAAAATTGGTGCAGTAACTGCATTTAACAGGTATTTAACACACAGATATATTCCACAAATGTAAAAAGTCATATTATAAAATTACTTCTTGCAGCATTGTTTGAAATACTAAAAAACTCAATCCATGTTCAGTAGCATAGGTTTGGGTCTGTGCGTGCGTGTATTAGTGCTGAGTCTTTTTAGTCATGTCTGACTCTTTGTGACCCCATGGACCAAAGCCTACCAGGCTCCTCTGTTCATGGAATTCTGCAGGCAAGAATACTAGGGTGGGTTGCCATGCCCTCCTCCAGGGGATCTTCCCGACCCAGGGATCAAACCCACATCTCTTATGTCTCCTGCATTGGCAGGCAGGTTCTTTACCACTAGCGCTACCTGAGAAGCCCAGGATTGGTTGTGTAAATTATAGCAAATCCATATAATAGAAACTGTGTAGCAATCAAGAAATTTAAGGTAAATCTAAATAGACCCACGTGGAAAGATCTCCAAAACAGCTGTTAGTTTAAAGAATAAAGTTAAAAACAAAAGCAGCTTATAACATAATTCCTTGTTATTTAAAAGAATTAATGTATGGCAAAACCAATACAGTATTGTAAAGTAAAAAAATTAAAAATAATAAAATAATAAAATAAAAAGCCATATGTGTGTTTGCTCTAAGGATATTCATTCTCTATGTGCATGCGCATGTGCTAAGTTGCTTCAGTCATGACTGACCCTTTGCAACTCCATGGATTATAGCCCACCAGGCTCCTCCGTCCATGGGTTTCTCCAGGCCAGAATACTGGAGTGTGTTGCCATGCCCTCCTCCAAGGGCATCTTCCTGACACAGGGACCAAACTTAGTCTCCTGCATTGCCAAGCAGGTTCTTTACCACTAGCGCCAACTGAGAAGCCCTCATCCTCTATCTGGTTCTAATTAACTGATTTGTTCCTTCTACTTGTCACTGAACATAATATAAGATGATTACTAATGATTACTAATTCCTTTTACTTGCCTGCTTGATTTTTAGATCTTTTTTATATATGTGTATATATACATGTATATGTATTTACATATATATATAAAACACATATAGGGTGACTCTGCTTTTTTAAGGTATTATATTCCCTACATTTATATTTTAATATAATTTCATAATAAATATAATGGTAATTATCAAAGTAGAAATCGTTTTTACTAGTATATGGATAGAAAATTCTGGAGGGATACATGAGAAACTGTTAACAATGGTTATCTCTAGAGAATAGAACTGAAAGTAAGTGAGTTAGGAGATTTTATATTTCATTTCATATCTCTATGTACTCATTTAAGTTTTTTATCATGTGTATAAATTTTCTATTATATTCCTAATAACTTAAATTAAAACAAAAAAACACAGTGTTCTAGAACACCAGCTTTGAACTCCTATCTTCCAGGCCTGTCTCCCTACATTCCTAGTGTAGGAAATGATAACAAATTTGGTTTTCCTGGTTTTTATTCTCAATTCTCTGACTCTATTTGCATTTTGTCTGCCTCTTGTTTCTCCTAGCTCTCCAGGTAAGCACCTCATATGATCTAACCTGTGGTTCATCTGCTTGCTTAACTGGCACCCAAACCTGAAAGAAGGTCAGACCAAAACTTCATAAACTTGAAGAACAAGTAACATTATCACAGGAAAAGTGTTAGTCGCTCAGTACTGTCTGATTCTTTGCAATCCCGTGGACTGTAGCCCATTGGGCTCCTCTGTCCATGGAATTCTCTAGGCAAGAATACTGGAGTGGGTAGCCCATTCCCTTCTCCAGGGGATCTTCCTGACCCAGGGATTAAACCCAGGTCTCCTGCATTGCAGGTGGTTTCTTTACCGATTAAGCCACCAGGGAAAATGGCCCAAGCTATTGTTAAAAAAAAGGAATATTTAATAAAATTGACTTCATTAAGATGCTCAATAACTGTATTATATCTAATTTAGGGTTAGAGATAAAAACTGGTTGTTATTGTTGTTGTCATGCATTTATTATAAAATTGTAAGATTACTATGGATCTTGTATGGTTTAGGGCTGGGTGAACAGACACATACCTAGCTCATTTTTACTCACACCATACAAAAAACATAACAATTACAAAACAGCAGGTGAAATTGGTAATTGTTTCCTTCCCAGCCTTCAGTGTGCCACAGAGTCTAGAGACTATAAGGGAGTATTATTTCAGATTGACTTGAGCCATATGTAGTTTGCAATGCAGAATTTTTTATCCATATATTTCAGACCCTTCACCCTCATGGTTGGTTTCCCCTCACCATTTTTAAAGACCACTTTCTTGGCCATTTACTCCCACCTCTCAAGTCTGGGTTGAATACCTTTCATCTCTGTTACTATGATGGTTTGCCCTGAGTTGTTAACACATAGCCAGTAATAAATGATGGCACTCCTGACATTTTCACAAGGAATAAAACAGTGTATATAGGCGTACATGTCAGTTTTTTGATGTCCAATTCATTTCATGCTTTTCCTAACCTTTATTTTTTACCTTTATAACTCACATCTATTTCTGAGCAGAGTTTTCTAGATTAAAACTTCCTGATTTGTTGACATCTTCTGGCTGAGTAACTGTCAGATTCCCATTTGGCCTTTATACTTGCTTCAGCTCCAAGTGGATAAACACTAAAGGGGGAAAAAAACCAGAACTGGCCTAAATAGCATTTTTTTTCCCCTACTCTGCCAATGTCAGTGGTAGTATTGCAATTCCAATTAATAAATTTGGTTTGCTACAGCCAAAACACACTTATTATTTTTTCCAGTAATTATATTAAGACCATATTAAAATAATTATTCAGGTACTCTACTCCTTAAAAACAAATGAGATTCTATAAAACTGTCTGGAAAGCTAATTTGGTGAAATCCTTACTTGATATTTTAATTACAGAATTAGATATTACCATGGAAAACAAATTCTTCAATGGCCTGGATCAAGAGCTTTCTGGAAAGAAAAGATTGCTATGCCATCATTATTGTGGTTTGCTGGGCCCTGTCAGATATTCCAGGGCATTGCAGAGCATCATTATACCTAGTGATCCACTCGTTGCCTTCAACTTTTGAACATTTGAACAGACTGCAGCAATGCCTTCTCTATTTCATGATCTACCCTTTCATTATTACCTTTCATCACAAAATATTAATTACTTTTTTTTGCCAGGGTATGTTCAGGTTCTACATAGAACCCATCTACCTCCTATGCTTTTTTTTTTTAAACTTTTTATTTTGTATTGGAATACAGCCAATTAACAATGTTGTGGTAATTTCAGGTGAACAGTGAAAGAACTCAGCCATACATATACACATATCCATTCTCCCCCACACTCCCCTCCCAACCAGGCTGTCACATAGCATCAAGTAGAGTTCCCTATGCTATACAGTAGGATTATCTCCTATGCTTTTGAAATATGTTTGTGGACCTGCTAGATACGACTAACATGTGTTGTATTTCTTGGGATTTATTTGTATAAAATAGGAAATTATTTGTACTAAATAGCATGTTAAGTTTCATATATCTTCATATCAGTTCAGTTCAGTACAGTCACTCAGAAATGTCTGACTCTTTGCGACCCCGTAGGCTGCAGCACGCCAGGCTTCCCTGTCCATCACCAACTCCCAGAGCTTGTTCAAAATCATGTCTATTGAGTTGATGGCGCCATACAACCATCTCATCCTTTGTCATCACCTTCTCCTCCTGCCTTCAGTCTTTCCCAGCATCAGGGTCTTTTCCGGTGAGTCAGTTCTTTGCATCAGGTGGCCAAAGTATTGGAGTTTCAGCTTCAGCATCAGTCCTTCCAATGAATATTAAGGACTGATTTCCTTTAGGATGGATGGGTTGTATCTCCTTGCAGTCTAGAGGACTCTCAAGAGTCTTCTCTAACACCATAGTTCAAAAGCATCAATTCTTCAGCACTCAGCTTTCTTTATAGTCCAAGTCTCACATCCATACATGAATACTGGAAAAACTATAGCTTTGACTAGATGGACCTTTGTCAGCAAAGTAATGTCTTGGTTTTTTAATACACTGTCTAGGTTGGTCATAGCTTTTCTTCCAAGGACCAAGCGTCTTTTAACTTTGTGGCTGCAGTCACCATCTGCAGTGATTTTGGAGCCCAAGAAAATAAGGTCTCTCACTGTTTCCATTGTTTCCCCATCTATTTGCCATGAAGTGATGGGACCGGATGCCATGATCTTTGTTTTTTGAATGTTGAATTTAAGCCAGCTTTTTCACTGTCCTCTTTCACTTTCATCAAGAGGCTCTTCAGTTCCTCTTTGCTTTCTGCCATAAGGGTGGTGTCATCTCCATTCTGAGGTTATTGATATTTCTCCCAGCAATCTTGAATCCAGCTTGTGCTTCATCTAGCCCAGCATTTCACATGATATACTCTGCATATAAGTTAGATAAGCAGGGAGACAATATACAGCCTTGACATACTCCCTTCCCTATTTGGAATTAGTCTGTTGTTCCATGTCCAGTTCTAACTGTTGCTTCTTGACCTGCATGCACATTTCTCAGGAGGTAGGTAAGATGGTCTGGTATTCTCATCTCTTTAAGCACTTTCCACAGTTTGTTGTGACCCACACAGTCAAAGGCTTTGGCATAGTCAATAAAGCAGAAATAGATGTTTTTATGGAACTCTAATAATATATGAGTTTCATATATTTAATAATAATGATGCTATCTACTGTCTACAATGAATAATATTTCATATACAATAATCCCTGCCATTAATGTATAAAATATGATATATTAGCAATGGAACTTTAATAAATATTTAGTCAGCTTTAGAAGGACTGCTACCATTGTTTATATGAAGATCTATTTTATCTAAGATGTAAAAGAAAAACAGTGCCATTTTACTTGCTAGCATGATGTTTGTCAGGAATTAATAATAATTCTATTCATATTTTGATATTATTGCATAAGAAGTATAAATATTTTAATAATCAAAAGATGTGTTCTTAAACAAGATATATGTATTTGACATGTGGATGAAAAATTTCTTAAAATCTAATTTTAACTACCTGCCTTGTAACCTGTATGTGATGAAATATAATTATTGATGATTTTAATAAAAACTCATCAATTTCTTGCTTGCTTAATAGTTATATTGTCAGCTCAACAGAGAATAATTATTTTAGACATTATTGTTAGACATTACATTTAGTTTTTTTATTTCCAAGTATCTTTATGAAGAGCTTCCCTGGTGGCTCAGTGGTAAAGAATCTGCCAAGTGCGGGAGACAAGGGTTCGGTCTCTGGGCTGGGAAAATCCCCTGGAGGAGGAAATGGAAACCCACTCCAATATTCTTGTCTGGAAAATCCCATGGATAGAGGCACCTAGCATGCTATACAGGTCATGGGATCGCAAAGAAGTCGTACACAATTTAGCAACAAAACAGCAACAACAACCTTTATGAAACAGGGTCTCTGAAACTAAAAATAAACACAAAAACATAATTGTGAGCACATCTTTTCCTCTATATGCCTCATGTATATTCTTCTGGAGCTTCTTTTGAAGTTGTAACTGTCAAAAGATAGAAGAAGAAAGCAATAGAAAGAAATCAAAATTTCACTACAGCTGTTTAATATCATTATAAAGTCAATTCACCAACTTGAACAGTGATAGGAAGTGGTGAGAAAAGAGATCAGATAGAATAAATTAACAGAGGTTTGAATGAAAGACTAAGAAACTCAGATTTAATTCTATTAATACAAGTCAAGGAAGTCAGTGAAATTTCCTGATCAGAGGGTTGACATAATAAAAAATCATCTTCTCAAAGATTAATCTGCAGTTCTGTCACAAATTAACAGGAGGATATAGGAATCTGATTATAGCTGTTCTAGCCAGAAGTAAAGTAGTTATTATGTAGAAGCAGATAGCATCTAAGAAATATTCTAAAGAAGAAATGGATAGAGCTTTACGACTGACATGGATGAAAAATAAGAAAGAAAGATAAAGAAACTCTCAGACAACTGGCTTACTTATTAGGGCAGGAAAGCTTACAAATATATATTTTTATGTAAGGACATCTTTTTTTAGAAAGTCATAGCCGCCTATAGGATAGTAGTTTTAATTTAAAAATCTAATGATGGAGAGAAATACCTAATAACAACCACTGCCATTAACTCAACAATGCTTTTAGATGAAGTTGTATCCTATGAATCACAATAGCATATGTCTGTTTCACAGGATACAGTTTGACTCTTGTGCATATTGACACTGATGTGAATGGTACCCTAAGGGTTGTACAGTGCACAGTCTATACCGTCCACCCTAGTGCACAGTACACAGTGCTTGTGACTATAGCATCTACTCATTTTTCGAAATAGTTGAGCAAAACTGGAGGAAACCCATTTATTCAGTTCTCAGTTACTATCTAATTCAGCATGGCTTCATGGATTCTTTGCAAGGACTCCTTAATTTCCCAGGGGACAGTCATCCATAGATCAGTTACCAACAGGAGGAAGAGAAGCAGGAGGATTATTACATTGTTGCAAACAGTAATGGGAAAGTTCAGAGAAGGTAGGACTCTTCTCCCCACCAAATCTCTGGTCTCTCTGCTTTCTAAGATAAAGAATGAACTAAGAATTACACACTGTATGTTAGTTTCCTAGGGCTGCTATGAAATCACCACAAACTTGGTGACTTAACAGACATTTTTTCTGTCACAGTTTTGGAGGCCAGAAGCCCATAATCAAGGTGTCTATAGGGTCATGCTCCCTCTGAAGGCTCCAGGGAAAAATCTTTCTTGCCTCTCCCAGTCTCTGGTAGTTCCCAGCAATCTTCGGCCTTCCTTGGCTTTTAGCTGCATCATTCTACTCTCTTTCTCTGTCTTCACACAGCATTCTCTGTGTGTCTCTATGTCTTTTCACTTCTTCTAAAGACGCCTGATTGGATTTAGGGCCCTGTCTAACCCAATATGACCTTATCGCAAGATCCTTAACTAATTACATTCTTCAAGGACCCTATTTTCAAATAAACTTATACTCTGAGGTTCTGAATGGACTGGAATTTGGGGAGAACACTGTTGAACCCACCACACATCCCTACTAATATCCTAAATATGTCACAGACATGCCCTCACATCTTTTAAAGAAACCATTGCAGTTTTACAATCCAACGTCAAGGACTTTCCTTATGTCTCAGCTGGTAAAGAATCTGCCTGCAATACAGGAGACCTGGGTTTGATCCCCGGGTTGGAAAGATTCCCCTGGAGAAAGGAAAGGCTACCCACTCCAATATTCTGGCCTGGATAATTCCATGGACTGTATAGTGCATGGAGTCTCACAGAGTTGGACACAAAAGAGCATACTTCACACTCACACACTCACATTGCATTGTTACAGTTGCTGAGTTTTGCAAAGGTAAAGAAGCAATACTTTCTGATTCTGAAGCTGGAATAGGAAAATAAAAGCCACAAGGCTACAACTGGGAGTAGGTTAAAGCAAACATGTTTTGATCGAACAAAACAGCATAAAGCATTAAAGGCAAGGTTTTTGAGCTCCTGCTTTAGCCTCTTGAGAACACAGCCTTCCCCTGAGTGGTGACTTTTACATGTATACATTTCCCTACTAGTGGTTGACAAATCCTGCTTTTAATTCACCATGAAGGAAGGAAATGAAAGAAAGAAGATAGGACATAATTCCACAAGCTTGTTATCTGACTTGCTTTTCATAAAACAAAAACCTGTTTTGTGTTGTTAATTGATGTTTAAAATGTACAATTAGTTGCTATCTTGATCTTTCTTTCTCTAGTTCAGCTTATTCATTCACTGAAACCTGATTGGAATATTTTATCTAAAACACTCTGATTGTTTATTAATGTAGAATAGAATGGGTAGGATTTTTAAAACATTCATTTATAATTCTTTTTGAAGTTTGTATAAAGTTTTGGGCTTTCAAATATCCGCACAATTTTTTAAACATGAATTCTTTATCCTTCATATAATTGTATTAAAAATAGAAAAGGGTTGAGTAAGAATTTCAGATATATTAAACTAGCTTTGTTCTTCCTCTTTCTTGCTTTTACATTTTCATGTAGCAAATTAAAGGGAAAATTTCATTACTGTAGAAATTCAGTAACCTTTTCCTTTTCTTATCTTTGCTCAGTCACTCAGTCAGGTCCAACTCTTTGTGACCCCATGGAGCCCCCCAGGCTCCTCTGTCCATGGAATTTCCCAGGTAAGAATACTGGAGTGGGTTGCCATTTACTTCTTCAGGGGATCTTCCTTACCCAGGGCTCAAACCCGCATCTCCTTTGTCTCCTGCGTTAGCTGGCAGATTTTTTTTTTTTTTTTTTTTTACCACTGAGCCACTTGGGATACCTTTTCCTATAAAGTACTAAATCTGTTCTCCTGTCTAATTTAAATAAGAACAGACTGCTGCTAACTGCTACGTGGCTTCAGTCGTGTCCAACTCTGTGCGGCCCCATAGACGGCAGCCCACCAGGCTCCCCTGTCCCTGGGATTCTCCAGGCAAGAACACTGGAGTGGGTTGCCATTTCCTTCTCCAATGCATAAAAGTGAAAGTGAAGTCACTCAGTCGTGTCTGACTCCTAGCAACCCCGTGGACTGCAGCCTACCAGGCTCCTCCATCCATGGGATTCTCTAGGCAAGAGTCCTGGAGTGGGGTGCCATTGCCTTCTCCTATAAGAACAGAAGGAATATATTTAACCAGAATAATAGAGTTTATTGGTAAAGAGATGTGTAAAACTCTGCCCCTGCCACTGATGTACTGAACAAACTAACAAACAAACAAACAAACAATTTACTGTAATGCATGCTACAGTGTGTGATGTTTGGATACTGCTTCGACATTATGGAGTACAAGTTGGTCGAAGAAGACTTCTCTAGGAGATGACATTTGAACTAAATCTGGAAGGATAAAAAAGACTTTGCCAGGCAGAGTGCATCAGGGAATGACGTTCTAGACAAAATAAACAGCTGTGCTAATTCATGGAGTATGTTTTGTTCAGAAAATGATAAGAAATTTATGGTGTCTAAAGAACTGGGTTTGTGTAGCAGATGGAGCATAGCAGGAAATGAGGACAAGATGATAAAGCAAATTGGGAACAGGTTATGTGTAGTAGGGATAACATTTTAGAAATACTAAATCACACCATTGTAATGTCCCCATACAAGCATGTTCCTTTGTGTTCTTGCACTTCCAAAGTCAAGCCATGATATGTACCATGCCATGGTAGGGGAAATACTATAAAATAAAATAGCCTTTGATTAGTTTTAGGTCTCAAAGCAGGCTTTCTTAACTTTTTTAGGAAGACAGCAATAGAGAGAAACAGGTTTTATAAGAAGGAGAAAAGGACTTTATTATAAATTCCTCAATCTCCCCTCTTAATATTTCAAAAGCCAGCCTATACAGTTTGTGTAAGGCGAGCCAATAGAGGCAGAAAGGTTAAATTGGAAGCAGCTTCTCCTTTCAGTCTTATGCATTATCTCAAAAGACAAGAAATAAGAAGAGTGACACCTAGAAGATGTCTCCCTCCTCTTTCCTCCGGGTTTCTGCTTTGAGACGGCAAAGAGACTGCAGGTAAAGGTGGGTGGGACATGAGAGAGAGAAGGGCATTTATCTGTTTGTTTGTTTGTTTATAATTATTTTCTTAAAAAATTTTTTATTTTATATTGGAGTGTAGTAGATCTACAATGTTATATTAGTTTCAGGTATATAACCAAGTTATTCAGTTATACTGACACATATATCCATTCTTTTTCAGATTTTTTTCCCATACAGATTATTACAGAATATCGAATAGCATTCCCTGTGCTCTTCAGTAGGTCCTTGTTGATTATCTATTTTATATATAGTAGTGTGTATATGTTAACCCCCAATTCCTAATTTACCCTATATTTCTCCTTTGGTAACCATAAGCTGGTTTTCAAAGACTGTGAGTCTGTTCCTGTTTTGTCAATAAGTTCATTTGTATCATTTTTTTTTCTTAGATTCCACATGCAATGATATTCGTATATTTGTCTTTTTCTGTCTGACTGACTTCACTTAGTATGAAATTTTCTAGATCCATCCATGTTGCTACAAATGGCATTATTTCATTCCTTTATGGCTGAGTAATGTTTCATTGTGTACATGTACCACATCTTCATCCATTCCCCTGACAATGGACATTTAGGTTGCTTCCATGTCTTGGCTATTATAAATAGTGCTGCAATAAACATTGGGGTACATGTATCTTGGGGCTGCAAAGAGTCAGACATGACTGAGTGACTGAACTGAACTGACATGTATCTTTTCAAACCAGATTTTTTCCAGATACATGCCCAGGAGTAGAATTTCTAGGTAATATGGTAGTTCTATTTTTAGTTTTTTAAGGAACCTCCATACTGTCCCCCATAGTGGCTATAGCAATTTACATTCCCACCAACAGTGTAGGAGCATTCCCTTTTTCCATATCCTGTCCATTATTTATTTTTCATAGATATTTTGATGATGGCTGTTCTAGCTGGTGTGAGATGATACCTCATTCTGGTTTTGATTTGAATTTCTGTAATCATTAGCAATGTTGAGCATCTTTTCATGGCCTTCATGTGGCATTCAGAAATATTGAAACAGAAATTATTAAGACCAAGGACTTTGGACCTAGGGACTCATTAGAAGCAGTGTTTGGGAACGCATGTACACTCGTGGTGGATTCATGTCAATGTATGGCAAAACCAATACAGTATTGTAAAGTTAAAATAAAAATTAAAAAAAAAAAAAAAGAAGCAGTGTTGGGGAGGCCCCTGGCCTGGGAGAGCCCTGCCTTTCACGCAGTACAATGTCCAACATGGCATGGGATTGTGTAAGTGGAGGTATATAATGGCCACATAAAACTTGAGGCACATCTCCTGGCTGCTCATGGCCTATACATGTCCTGCCATGTCCCCAGAAGTTCCTAAATGCTTTATAGAGGAAGTCTGAAAGTGCTGAGAGTGCCAGTAGACCAGCATAGCCTGGAATCACAGAAAGAATACTGTGAGAGTACCCAAAGGCCCTGGGCAAATGACCAGGCTACAGTACTGGCTGCCACCACATCACCCCCAAAGTTGCACCTCGGTGCTCACTAGTCCACAGTGAATATTCATCCAGACTGGTCACAGCAAAAATAAGCCAACCATCTAACTAACCTGTGTTTTTGAGTAGCTAGATGTTTTGATGTGAGGAAATAGAAACGAACAAGACAGGCAAACCTTTCTGAGGAAGTGATATTTGACTTGAGCCGTGAATTGTGAGAAGGAGGCCGTACATGCAGATCTGGGGGAAGGTCTGAGGTGGGCTCTAGGACTGTGAATGAGGAGGACAGTGGCAAGAGAGGAGGTCAGAGAGGGAAGCAGAAGGAGAAGACATAGGTAGGCCCTTGTAGTCTTTGGTAGAGAGCTTGGATTTTATTCTGATTCCAGTGGGAAGTCATGAAGGGAAGTGACATAATCTGGTTTACCCCTTAGAAAGACAATTCAGGATGCTGTGTGAAGGACTGACTGTAAGGGACAAAACAGGGAGGCTAGAGAAACTGAGTTATAAGAGCAGAAACAGTACATATTTGAAAGTACAGTTAATAGGTCTTGCTGATGGATTGGATTAAAATGTGAGGCAAAAGAGGAATAGGGACTGTTGGTTTGAGCAATTGGGGTACAGTAGCCATTACTGACATGGAAAAGTTTGATAGGAGATGAGTGAATTTGGGGAGAGGTGGAATCAAGAGTCTTTTTTTGGCAATGGTGAGTTTGAGATGCCAGTTAGGCATCCAAGTGGAAATGTCCAGTTGGGAGATGGAAATATGATTCTGGAGCAGCACAGTTCAGGACTAGAGATGGGAGGTCAGTCAACAGACCATCTGCAGCATATAGATGGTATTTAAACCAACAGGCAGGATGAGGCCACAGACACAGAGCAAGGACTCCTCTCCCCACCACCACAAGACACTTTACCACCCTCTCTTCACAGTTCAGAGACTCAGAGAGTAATAGTGAAAGGAGAAGAAATCTGAGACGTACTGAGCATCCTATAAAAAACTATACAGCCATCCAAGTGGATGTTTAAAATTATTTTACTGGATTACATTTACAGGTTTAGATTAAATTTTTCACTTTCTTTTATCTACTACGGTGTAAATAAGAACTTAACAGATCTCCCCTAGAGAAAAATAAAGAAATTTCCTTTTCTTTGATCATCTGAATATACTTTTAATACACCTGATATATCATCTTCATATGTAGTTTTTTTTTTTTTTCATATGTAGTTTTAAGCCAAATAATTCTCATGATGAATATTCATCCTTGTTCAGTTCAGTCACTCGGTTGTATCCAACTCTTTGTGACCCCATGGACTGCAGCAAGCCAGGCTTCCCTGTCCATCACCAACTCCTGGAGCTTACTCAAATTCATGTCCATCGAGTCAGTGATGCCATCCAACCATCTCATCCTCTGTTGTCTCCTTCTCCTCCAGCCTTCAATCTTTCCCAGCATCAGGGTCTTCTCCAATGAGTCAGTTCTTCACTTTAGGTGGTCAAAGTGTTGGAACTTCAGCTTCAGCATCAGTTCTTCAAATGAACATTCAGGACTGATTTCCTTTAGGATCGACTGGTTTGATCTCCTTGCAGTCTAAGGGACCCTCAAGAGTCTTCTCCAACACCACAGTTCAAAAGCATCAATTCTTCAGTGCTCAACTTTCTTTATGGTCCAACTCTCACATCCATACATGACTACTGGAAAAACTATAGCTTTGACTAGATGGACCTTTGTCGGCAAAATAATGTCTCTGCTTTTTAATATGCTGCCTAGTTGGTCATAACTTTCCTTCCAAGGAGTGTCTTTTAATTTCATGGATGCAGTCACCATCTGTGGTGATTTTGGAGCCCAAGAAAATAAAGTCTGTCATTGTTTCCATTGTTTCCTCATCTATTTGCCATGAAGTGATGGGATCGGCTGCCATGATCTTAGTTTTCTGAATGTTGAGCTTTAAGTCAATCTTTTCACTCTCTTCTTTAACTTTCATCAAGAGGCTCTTCAGTTCCTCTTCGCTTTCTGTCATAAGGGTGGTATCATCTGCCTATCTGAGGTGATTGATATTTCTCCCAGCAATCTTGATTCCAGCTTGTGCTTCATCCAGTCTGGCATTTCGCATGATGTACCTGCATATAAGTTAAATAAGCAGGGTGACATACTTGACATACTCCTTTCCCAATGTGCAACCAGTCTGTTGTTCCGTGTCTGGTTCTAACTTGCTTCTTCACTTGCATGCAGATTTCTCAGGAGGCAGCTCAGATGATCTGGCATTCCCATCTCTTTAAGAATTTTCCAGTTTGTTGTGATCCACACAGTCAAAGGCTTTGGCATAGTCAATAAAGCAGAAGTAGATGTTTTTCTAGAAGTCTCTGGCTTTTTCTATGATCCAACGGATGTCCTTGTCCTTGTTACTCTCCTGAAATGAAATTCAAGGATGATAAAACTGACTGACACATGGTTTAAAAATCCATATGATATTTAATGTTATATATAAGAGAAATAAAAGTAACAAAATAAAATAACACGTATTTCAATATGTCAATGCTTGGGTACAACTTCACTGGAAAACATGAAGTAGTCAGATGCTTACATCTATATATACGCTCACAATAAAGGTGATAGCCACAAATGAAGATGTGTCTGAAAACTCAGATACCCCAAGCAGCATCCACCATTAGTATTATGAGTCTCAAAAATGACAAACAACTTTAGCAAAGTTTTGATCAAAACTGATACTTGCCTGAATTTACACAATGCTTCCATACCTATAAAACATCTGTTTAAATGCTTATACATATTTCCCACTTACATGAATTTCTTGGGAGACATTTAAAAGATGTGCAGAATATGAAATAATTTTTTATTAAGGAAGACTGTTTATACATTGGAGAACATCTAGCCTCCCTGGTCCCTGCCCAGTGAAGGTCGGTAGTACTACCAATCCTCATGACAATCAAAAATGTGATCAAAAATTTGCAAATATCCCTAGGGAGCAGTATTACTCTCCTTGAGGGCCACTCTTTAAGTGATATAAGGCTATTTTTTAGGTTAGGAGAGAGATGGGAATACCAGACCACCTGACCTGACTCTTGAGAAATCTGTATGCAGGTCAGGAGCAGTTAGAACTGGAAATGGAACAACAGACTGGTTCCAAATAGGAAAAGGTGTACATCAAGGCTGTATACTGTCACCCTGCTTGTTTAACTTCTATGCAGAGTACATCATGAGAAACGCTGGACTGGAAGAAACACAAGCTGGAATCAAGATTGCCAG